>CM042398.1:25937320-26142809 GCA_023634145.1 Thymallus thymallus | reverse complement strand
TGTCCGGTTCCAAACAGCTGTCTCACCATCTCTCCTCCTTTAATCTCTCTTCTTCCTCCGTTCAACATCCCACTCCTTCTTTCTTGCCCCCTCCTTTATCAATCCTTCACTACTCTACTTCTTCTCTCATGGCAGCCTCTCTGTCTCCCTAAGTGAGTAGTTCCCAGTAGTAAACACATTCTCTGTGTAAGTAGCCTCGTGGTTCTCCTCCTTCCATGCTTGTCTACCCTCTGTTAGCATGGCGTCCTGTGGCTTTCAGTAGGTTGTGGTGCTGGCGGTGGGATGGTGGAGGTGGAGCCCTAAAGAGCTGTGTTGGCCTAATCTCCCGCAAATGAATACTACACTGTTATTGAGGCGGACGTTATTGTCTGGTTGATTTTACAACCGTGCTCCTGGCCCGATTGACCTCTGTGACCCTGGTCACTGTTTCCCCGGTAACTAATGAAGGAAATGTGATAATGCAGCTAGGACAGAGAGAGGAGCTCCTTACTTCCTCGTGGACTGGATGACCTGTGGGTCTCACAGTGGCTGGCTCTCTAACTTCATATAGCACCAGCAAACATGCAATGCCATGGTCACTTGTCTTAGACATTAGGCATTGCGGTATATCTTCTGCTATTTCCTGTTGGAGAAAATGAAAACATTCACATATCAATCTGAAAATGGTGCCTTTGTGTTACATTTCACAGTTATTGGCCACTAATTCTATTCAGGCCATCTGGGCAGTCCAATGTTTTTAGAATCTGATTATTAACCCATAGGAACACACATGGCAGGCTGGATTATCCTGCATCCTGGTAGAGCTTCTGCTGCAGTTGCAGCCGTCTTCCCAGGGAAGAGAGAGAGGGCTGCTGGGACAATCCTGGCATTCCAGGGCTCTGTCGTGTTGCTTCTGCTCTCTAATTTGGGAGCAGCTGTCGCTCTGCAAACCCTCAACCATCAAAGCTCTTGACTGGTGGGGGTAGGAGGGCACATACAGAGAGACGGGGGTCTGAGAGGAGAGGAGCTATACTCACGCCCCCTCCCAGCACACTTTCCTTCTAACTGTGCCAGGTCATCTCCGGACCACAACACCTGCGACAGGTAAGAGGGAGGACAATAACAGGATGGAAATAGATAATCACTAGAGGCCCTGGCAGTAAAGTAAAGTTATTTCACAGATGGTCATTGATAGAAGTGCCCATCTCTTCCCTCTCTCCATATCTCTTTTTCTATCTCTATATACAGTCCATTCAGAAAGTATTCAGACCCCTTGACTTTTTCCACATTTTGTTACGTTACAGCCTTATTCTAAAATATATTAAAGTGTTTTTTTCCCTCAATCTACACACAATACCCCATAATTACAAAGCATAAAATGTTTTTTAGCACAGCTATTTTCAGATCTCTCCAGAGATGTTTGATTGGGTTCAAGTCCTGGCTCTTGCTGGGCTACTCAAGGACATTCAGAGACTTGCCCCTAAGCCACTTCTGCGTTGTCTTGGCTGTGTGCTTAGGGTCGTTGTCCTGTTGGAAGGTGAACCTTCGCCCCAGTCTGAGGTCCTGAGGGCTCTGGAGCAGGTTTTCATCAAGGATCTCTCTGTACTTTTCTCCGTTCAGCTTTCCCTCGATCCTGACTAGTTTCAGTCCCTGCCGCTGAAAAACATCCCCACAGCATGATGCTGCCACCACCATGCTTCACCGTAGAGATGGTGCCATGTTTCCTTCAGACGTGACGCTTGGCATTCAGGCCAAAGAGTTCAATCTTGGTTTCATCAGACCAGAGAATCTTGTTTCTCATGATCTGAGAGTCCTTTAGGTGCCTTTTGGCAAACTCCAAGCGGGCTGTCATGTGCCCAATACTGAAGAGTGGCTAATGGCCATCGGGTTCTTGGTCACCTTCCTGACCAAGGCCCTTCTCCCCCGATTGCTCAGTTTGGCCAGGCGGCCAGCTCTAGGAAGAGTCTTGGTGGTTCCAAACTTACACTGTGTTCTTGGGGACCTTCAATGCTGCATAAATGTTTTGGTACCCTTCCCCAGATTTGTGCCTCGACACAATCATGTCTCAGAACTTTACGGACAATTCCTTTAACCTCGTGGCTTGGTTTTTGCTCTGACATGCACTGTCAACTGTGGCACCTTATATAGACAGGTGTGTCCCTTTCCAAATCATGTCAGAATTTACCACAGGTGGACTCCAATCAAGTTGGAGAAACGTCTCAAGAATACCACAATACATTTTAGAATACGAATGCACTGTATTTCTCTCTCCTCTCTCTCTGCTCTCTCTCTTCTCCAATGAGGGGCTGGTCTCAGTGGAAAAGCACATGAGGGCCTACATGGGCTAGTATTCATCAGGGGTCCTGGGGAGGTCTCTGGTGGATAGGGCTGTTATATGTGGTTCTCACACTGAGACCTGAAGGCCTCTGCTGGGATGTTTCTGTAGAGGATGGCACCTGCTGCTGCTGTGGGTACTGTGGTCCCACTAGCCTCTCTCTCAGTGAAGAGGGAAACAGATCTACAATCACCTGTTGCTTTATTCATTCATCAGATCCAGCATTGGTCACAGCAGAGAGGGGAGGGATTTGAGCAGCAGCACGTCATGAGATTCTGACTCATGGAGACTTCTCACAGCACACGTTCCCGCAATAGAAAAGCCTAAGGCAGAATATACAGGCTACAGGAGAAGCGAGAAACGTTTGGACACCAGAGAGAAGTCAAAAATAAGTTGTAAATGAGCTAAACTATCACTTAAATGCTAAACATCCACACAAACGTATAATTTCATATTCAAAGGGATTTCATTGTCATGTTGAAGGTAGGTGGCAGATAGATCCCATTGCCAGTAGAGATACACTACCGGTCAAAGGTTTTAGAACACCTACTCATTCAAGGGTTTTTCTTTATTTTTACTATTTTCTACATTGTAGTATAATAGTGAAAACATCAAAAATATGACATAACACGTATGTAATCATTTAGTAACCAAAAAAGTGTTAAACATATATTTTATATTTGAGATTCTTCAAATAGCCACCCTTTGCCTTGATGACAGCTTTGAACACTCTTGGCATTCTTTCAACCAGCTTCACCTGGAATGCTTTTCCAACAGTCTTAGCACTTGTCACACTGCGGTCCGACTCATCCCAAACCATCTCAATTTGGTTGAGGTTGGGGGATTGTGGAGACCAGGTCATCTGATGCATTCCTTACACAGCCTGGAGGTAGGTTGGGTCATTGTCCTGTTGAAAAACAATTGATAGTCCCACTAAGCCAAAACCAGATGGGATGGCGTTTCGCTGCAGAATGCTGTGGTAGCCATGCTGGTTAAGTGTGCCGTGAATTCTAAATCAGACAGTGTCACCAGCAAAGCACCCCCATGTCAGGTCCTGACGGTAGGGATACCTAGTGGCATCTCTATGTTTGGGTTTGATTTACTGTCAGGGCCTGACGGTAGGGTTGTCTGGGCAACTCTATGTTTAAGTTTCTGTTGGTCCCCAATTAGAGGCAGCTGCATTACGTTGTCTCCAATTGGGATCCTATTTAAGTTCATTATTGTGCTCACCTGTGTGTGGTTCTTTGTTTGTGCATGTCGCATGACAGTTTTGGGTTTTGTTCTCTCCTTTGTTATTTTGTTCTCCAAAAGTTATGTCAATCATCTACAGCTTTGAGCCTTGGGTCCTGTCTCAGATCTGTGACACCCCACACCATAACACCTCCTCCTCCAAGCTTTACGGTGGGAAATACACATGCAGAGATCATCCGTTCACCCACATCGTGTCTCACAAAAACAAGGCGTTTGGAACCAAAAATCTCAAATTTGGACTCCAGACCAATGGACAAATTTCCACCAGTCTAATGTCCATTGCTCGTGTTTCTTGGCCCAAGCAAGTCTCTTCTTCTTATTGATGTCCTTTAGTAGTGGTTTCTTTGCAGCAATTCGTCCATGAAGGCCTGATTCACACAGTCTCCTCTGAACAGTTGATGTTGAGATCTGTCTGTCACTTGAACTCTGTGAAGCATTTATTTAGGCTGCAATTTCTGAGTCTGGTAACTCCAATGAACTTATCCTCTGCAGCAGAGGTAACTCTGACTCTTCCATACCTGTGGCGGTCCTCATGAGAACCAGTTTCATCATAGCTCTTGATGGTTTTTGCGACTGCACTTGAAGAAACTTTCAAAGTTCTTGAAATGTTCCGTATTAACTGACCTTCATGTCTTAAAGTAATGATGGACTGTCATTTTTCTTTGCTTATGGACTTGGTCTTTTACCAAATAGGGCTATCTTCTGTATACTCCCTCTACCTTGTCACAACTCAACTGATTGGCTCAAAATTCCACAAATTAACTTTTAAGAAGGCACACCTGTTAATTGTAATGCATTCCAGGTGACTATCTCATGAAGCTGGTTGAGAGAATGCCAAGAGTGTGCAAAGCTGTCATCAAGGCAAAGGGTGGCTATTTGAAGAATCTAAAATCTAAAATATATAACACTTTTTTGGTTACGACATGACTTCATATGCGTTATTTCATAGTTTTGATGTCTTCACTATTATTCTACAATGTAGAAAGTAGTAAAAATAGTAGGTGTTCTAAAACTTTCGACCGGTAGTGTAGGTGTCTGCCCAGGTCGAGAGGGCCGGTTCTCACACTCGGCTGAGCTGCATGTTGGGGCTGGGAGACCCTGGGGGATCCCAGATGTGGTCTGCTTTCTGTTCCAGTCTAACCCATAATTACCCTATTGGCTCCATTATGAGACATAATTAGTACTGGGAATTTAAAGCTCTTTATCTCCATTTATCTCATCTCTCTCATGCACATACATACATATTACACGTGCATGCACATAACACGCACACATACTGTCAAACCACGCACATTACTCAAACACACACAAGTGCAATGCCCTCCACAGGTGCAGAGAGTTCAAACTTTTTGGCTTACTCAGTATGAACCAATCAATATCGGTCCTTACTGAGAATACATGACTAAATGCACTGGCATGCATAAAAAAAAAAAAAGAAAGCCTTTTCATTATCAATTTTCTCTCCTTCCTGTTGCGTAACATAGCTCCAGCATTTCTCTCTAGCAGTTGTTTCCTTAAGCTTTACGTTGAAGCGATGTGGATTGTGCAGGCTCCTTCCTGACCCCAGCGCGTTTCTCAACACAACGCATGCATGAGAAAAGACCGGGCAGCTCTCCCATGGAAGTGCTGTTTCAACAGCTTGTTCCAATTTCTCACTCTCCCCGTAGACCTTCTCCCTTTGGACAAACACAGGGGGAAGTCTTGGAAGCCCAACAAGTCCACGATAAGAGCAGCCTCTGGCCTTGGGGCGCCAGCAGGAAGAGGGTCAATGGAATCACAGTGAGGCTCGGAGCAAGGGAGGGGAGGGAGGGGGTCGCAAATATGGGAAATATGGGAATGGGATAGAGGGGGGTAGACAATACCCTACGCCCTCATATTGGGGAATTTCTCTTCTTTCCAAGGGGTCCTTTGGTTTTTAGCGGTTTTACAAAGGCTTGTATAGTATAGCCTAACCCTGTCTGACTGAAACTGTTTGAAGTCCCCCCTTTGAAACCTGAGTCTGTGTTAAGTATTATATTCCTCCTCACTATGTTTCTCCATTAAACTCTGATGGGAAAGGTGACCACAGTATTTTAAGAGTGGTTGGTAGACTGGCTGGCCGAGGCAGTAAGAGTTACAGTGTAAACCCAGCTGGAGGAAACGGTGATCTGAGCTCCGGATCCTCTAGGGTGAAACTTTGAAACAGAAAACACATCTCACACACCACATGTATGTACAGGCGCTCGGACGGTCGGTGAAATCAAGGCTTAATAAACAGATGTGGGGTTCTGTGTAAATACTAATCGGTTCTGACACCGTGGAGGGAGAGAGAGAGGGAGGGGAGAGGAGAGGAAAGAACAGTATTATACTGCCCTACAAAGCAAAAAGGCAGTAACTGCTCATAGTGTGGATCTGAGAAAAATGTATTTTATTTACCTTGGTTTCACAGTAACTTTATGCAGTTACTGCTAATATGACCCCCATTTTCTCCAAAACACAATACAATAGAGGCAGGATACTTGTACACATGATTAAGCATGTATTTCATGTAGCAAAAATGTCCATTAGCTCATTTCTTGGAGAGGAGAGCTGAGTGGAAGGGTGAGTGAGAGGGTGACTGTATATGGGGTGACTGACAGTATATACTGTATATGGGGTGACTGACATCAAACCCTCAGATCTCTCAGAATGTGTCCTTCCTGATTTCTCTGTTCTGAAAAGCTTTAACAATTGAGTGTAGCTGTCAGGCTCTGGCCATAGAGAAGCCTTTGGCTACTCCATTTAGCCACGGTCAGAGCCTGACAGATCTAGTATTCTAGTTATGCGTCGTCTCTGATTGGGGATCCTACATTAGTTGTCATGTCCCACACAACGTTGTGTGGTTCATTTGTATTATATGTCAGTCGATGTAAGGAGTGTCTGTATTTGTAAGTACTTCGTCTTATGTTTGTTCGTTCGTCATCCAGTATATTTATTTAAATAAACATTATGTCGAACTACTACTGCGCTGCACCTTGGTCAACTTACACACCCAGTTGTGACAGTAGCCCATATGCATGACTGAAGAGAAGACGGTAGAACTGGTATTGCCCTAAAGTGAGGTAAAGTTTGTCTGTGCTCTATTCAAGTCAAGGGCAGGTCTCTTTCGAAAAGGTGAAAGCTGAGTAGTAGGATGTTGGAGTGGCTTTAGGTTGAGTGAAGCTTTAGAGCAGGTGAACTTTCGCTGTGGCCCAAAACGTGACACGATATTTAGGTATTTGTGTTGTTTTGTCTGTGTGCACCAGTCTTGGGACATGTGGTGGACATATGAACTATTTCCTCCCCTTTTAACTCGACTCATAAGCCATCCTCACCCTCTTCTACAACCCTATAGCCTGGTGGGTCCTTCAGCCTGCACACTCTGCCTCCTTCCAGAGGCATCAGCGAGCTCTTAAACTGGCCAGTGGCCAGTCCAACCCAGAGAGGGAGCCTCTGCCAGGGCATCTGATCCTCCTGATGACAGAAACATATGGTCTGTTGTGAACATGGTTGAGCCGGCTGGCTTTACTACCCTGACTAAACCCTAAACCCAGCCTGGCAACTAGTACACTACACCACCCTGCTCTGCCCTGGCGGAAACAATCTGTCTCTGTCTCCCTAGCTCAATAATATCCAGCTTCTCCATTCCAAATCCTCCCTGCTCTTCTCTTCTCAGACGGCTGCATGGCCACTGATACCAGCCAGATACTGGCCCTCTCCTCCTTGTCCCCTACCACTCCTTCTGCCTCACCTCCATCACCGGACACTAATGGCCTTTTCACACTATTGTTTCTAACTTGAATCATACTGTTTACATGCGCCTTTTCCAGCATGTGTAAGGGCTGGGTAGTGGTGAAGCCGCATACTCCCATCAAGGGGAGTGGATGAGCCACAACCCAGTCCTCACATCAGTGAGGGAGGATTAATGATCCCCAATCAGAGACAGCTGTCTAGAGTTGTCTCTGATTGGGGAGAGTATTTAGCTGTCCTCCACATCCACCTGTGCGTGGATCATTATTTGTTTGTTTTGCTTGTCTGCACTCAAAGTAAGTCACCGTGTTATTCTTATACTCTCCTGTTATTTTATGCCTCGTGATAACAACTCATTTAATAAAGAAGGAATGTCACTCCACGAACGCTCCGTGTATCGTCCCTTCACCACGCATCGTGACAGCATGGCTCCAGCAACTATGGTGGATGCAGAATCTAGGCCAGCGCAGCTTGGCTGGACTCAGTAGTGTTAAAAGGATATACTGCTCCCACTGCCAGCCCTCTGAAGTGCCCGCCCAACCCCCCACCCTGCCACCCTGCCACCCACCCTCCTGCCAGCCAGTAGAGCTGCTCCTGGTGCTGAACACAGGGCAGTGAGCACCAAGCAGTATGTCTGTCCTAGACAGGGTCTCTCCCAGGCCAGACCTTCAGTCAGTGGAGTGTGAGCCGCAGATGGCAGTCGTCTGTTTGTTTACGCTGAAGGGGAGTGTGTGTGGGAACCATGTGCTCCACAGTGGGGATCGATGTGGGAGAGATAAGGGCCGGCGGAGTGGCCTTGGTCGGGCATGGACTAGAACCGTTTTTCTGTGAGAACTTCCTCCTCCCCATGTTGTCATTTCAACATAACATGGAACAGCAGCGAGGTCGCCCTGAGAAATCTCTCTCGCTCACACGTTTTCTCTTTTTCCCTCTCGTTTTCGTTTCGCTCTCTGTGCTACAGGGCAGGGGTAGTTTTTTCGTGCACACCACAAGCATTCTGGGACCTAATAGTGTGCGTGTCCCTCTATTCTGGAATGTTCCCATCAGACCTGTTGCTTTAGCTTTAGCGTGGGAATCAAGGGCAGAGAAGAACTGTCAGTCAGTCATGTGCACAGAGCATCCAGGGGACAGGGGTTCCGTGCAGTACGATGAGAAAAACAAAACACCTCTGGGGATTTATAACATATTAGCCCCTGTAGGCATAACTCTTCCATCCTCAGCCTGCTGTACTCCACACGTGTCTGCTAGGAGAGGGCTGCCAACAGGCCTGCCTGATGATGGGAACCAACCTGGAGATGGGAGGATAACAGAGACCTGTCTCTACCCGATCTCCTCCCATCTACATTCTCCCATCAACACTTATCAGTGCCATCATCATAATCTCCCCACATTTCACTCTCACTCTCTCCCAAACACAGATTAGCGTACACACACACACACACACACACACACACACACACACACACACACACACACACACACACACACACACACACACACACACACACACACACACACACACACACACACACACACACACACACACACACTTGCTCCGAACTCATTAACTGCTGCTATCGTGTTGTAGTAAGATTTACCATCATTGGGTGCAGGATCAGCGACATGCTCTGTGTGCTGTGTGTGTGCTGTGTGTGTGCTGTGTGTGTGCTGTGTGTGTGCTGTGTGTGTGCTGTGTGTGTGCTGTGTGTGTGCTGTGTGTGTGCTTTGTGTGTGCTGTGAGCCCACAGTGAAGGCCGTTGAGTAATGATAGAACGCCTTTGACCCTTCTTACTGAACTCTGTTTTCCCTGTATCTGTATCAGCCTGTAATGAAGTTCTCTCTGCCTGACGGTGTATATATATCACCTTTAACAAGAACACATTCCTACAGCGCCACCATGGAGAGAGAGAGAGAGAGAGAGAGAGAGAGAGAGAGAGAGAGAGAGAGAGAGAGAGAGAGAGAGGGAGAAAACATATGTACTGTGTGCCTATAAGCTGAGTGACAGTCCCCCTTTGTGGTGGTGTTGAACACCCTGTGTGGTCTCTCTGGTCCCAGTCTCCCCTAGTGTGTGTGTGAGTTTGTGCTCGCAGTGTGTGTGTGAGTTTGTGCTCGCAGTGTGTGTGTGAGAGAGAGAGGAGCTCTCAGACACTTCAGACTGCAGTCTCATACACAGCTCCTAGATGAGAGGGGAGAAAGGGAGGAACTGTCCAATAAACAGGGCCTGTTTGATCTAGCCACAGCAGCCTGCCAAATTCCCCCTTTGTCTTTGTCTCAGCTAGGGCCAACAGCGCAACCATAGCCACAGTCACGGCCGTCACGCAGCCACTCATCTTCCCACTACTCGCTGCTGTGAGGGGCATCATTCAGTCCAGGGTGGTCAATGGCTAAGGAGGGGGAGAGGGAGAGACAGAGAGAGAGAGTGAACCAGAGGCACAGGCCACAGCAAAGAGAACATGGCAATGATCAATCATGTCAATCATAGATGGATCATTAAGTCTAGAACATGGCCTCACTCTGTCCTCGTGTCTAAAATGAGCTTCCCTCTTTTCTTTCGCTGTTTGTTTACCCAATCATCTACCCCAAACCCCCCCCCCCCCCAAACCACCCCCCCCCAACCCCAAAAACACATCTCACCCCAAACCCCCCCCACATAAAAAAACCCACATCCCTTCACATTGCCACAACATTCTGTAATGAAGCTGGGAGGCTTTCACTCTGCAGGTGATTATAAGTGATGCCTCCAGAGAGCCTACATGCTACTCTTCATTCCCTGGCTGACTGGTTGGGAAATATTGGAAGATTGAGTTCACGATCCCTCAAAAATCTCCAACGGGAACATGAAGCCAAACTCAGTAAAAGGGTAATAGTAGATAAGTAGGGACAGGTTGAAGGTCATTATTACATTCACAGCCAATGATTTGCTCCCATCTGTTGAGTTTCTTGAGTATGTCTTTACAACGTACACAGTTAAGGAGAATTGCATCTAAACTGCTTAAGGAGGAAATGGTATATTGGAAAGACAAGTGCTGCTCCACTTGTCGAAAGCCTATGGGCAAAGTAAGGCATATTTTAGGAGCATTGGCTTGGCTGTAAGTGTGTGGTGTGCTCCAAAAGAAAACATATGATTCCACATTAAAAGATACTACTTTCATGTTGAGGTATACTATAAATTCTGTTTGAGCAGTGTATGAACTATAAGGTTATACATCTGTGTCCCAAGTACACAACCTTGCTCATCTTTCTCCTTAAACACAGTTCAAAGACCACCAGGTCTCCTCCAGTCTCTTCCACAGGCCGGGCTAGAGAATGTCCTATTGGTAGAGAAGGGCCTGTTGGTAATAGGATTTGACCGGTTGAGAGTGGAGGAGATCTGGTAGTCTGATCTGGGTAATGTTTTGTTCTAGGCCTCCTGGCACACAGAAGAGAGTTGGCCAAGCTCCAGCTGTCAGGGGAACTGTGGTTTTCCCAATCAGATGCCATTTTAGTTTAGTTGTTATTCTAAGTCAGGTTTAGTCTTCTCTCCCGGATCTCATTGTTCTTCCTCGTGTGACGGGCCAGTTGAAGAGAAACTCTAAACTGAACCAGCACCGCCTACTTCCCACAGTCAGGCCCAGATATCTGACACTAATCAGTCATTAAAAGTGTACCCCTACCATTCCAGCATCCCTGCACATTGTAAATATGGTTTGGCACTGACCCAGGAACTGACCCAGTATATAGCTACTGACCCTGGAACTGACCCAGTATATAGCTACTGACCCTGGAACTGACCCTGTATAAAGCTACTGACCCTGGAACTGACCCTGTATATAGCTACTGACCCTGGAACTGACCCTGTATATAGCTACTGACCCTGGAACTGACCCTGTATATAGCTACTGACCCTGGAACTGACCCTGTATATAGCTACTGACCCTGGAACTGACCCTGTATATAGCTACTGACCCTGGAACTGACCCTGTATATAGCTACTGACCCAGAAACTGACCCTGTATATATCTACTGGCCCAGAAACTGACCCTGTATATAGCTACTGACCCTGGAACTGACCCTGTATATATCTACTGACCCTGGAACTGACCCTGTATATAGCTACTGACCCAGGAACTGACCCTGTATATAGCTACTGACCCTGGAACTGACCCTGTATATAGCTACTGACCCTGGAACTGACCCTGTATATAGCTACTGACCCTGGAACTGACCCTGTATATAGCTACTGACCCTGGAACTGACCCTGTATATAGCTACTGACCCTGGAACTGACCCTGTATATAGCTACTGACCCTGGAACTGACCCTGTATATAGCTACTTACCCAGGAACTGACCCTGTATATAGCTACTGACCCTGGAACTGACCCTGTATATAGCTACTGACCCTGGAACTGACCCTGTATATAGCTACTGACCCTGGAACTGACCCTGTATATAGCTACTTACCCAGGAACTGACCCTGTATATAGCTACTGACCCTGGAACTGACCCTGTATATAGCTACTGACCCTGGAACTGACCCTGTATATAGCTACTGACCCTGGAACTGACCCTGTATATAGCTACTGACCCTGGAACTGACCCTGTATATAGCTACTGACCCAGAAACTGACCCTGTATATATCTACTGGCCCAGAAACTGACCCTGTATATAGCTACTGACCCTGGAACTGACCCTGTATATATCTACTGACCCTGGAACTGATCCTGTATATAGCTACTGACCCTGGAACTGACCCTGTATATAGCTACTGACCCTGGAACTGACCCTGTATATATCTACTGACCCTGGAACTGACCCTGTATATAGCTACTGACCCAGGAACTGACCCTGTATATAGCTACTGACCCAGGAACTGACCCTGTATATAGCATCTGACCCTGGAACTGACCCTGTATATAGCTTACTTACTTTCTTGTGTTCTTCTTATATATATTTATCACAAAAAAAATGTTCTACTTTACTTTATTTTATAGTATAATAGTTTTACTACTGATATTTATTACTGCATTGTTGGGAAAGACCTTGCAAGAAAAGCATTTCACTGTACTAGTGCACATAACAAAAGTTTGAAACTAATCCAGGCTAGACCAGACCAATGAGACTGAGACAGTGAACACTGCTGTTATGTCTTATGGAGGGATTCCAGGAACACACAAACATTAGAGAAGGGAAAGAATAGAGGATTGTACATTTCACTCTCTTTTTCCACTTCCAGAGCTTTCTCTGTACTTTATTGTTTCAGGAAAATTTGAGTAATAGAAAATGAATAGGTATGTTAGAGACATGTTTGAGGGGTCAGATGTGAAGATGCTGGGTGATTTGAGTGAGGAGTAGGTCATGGAGAGAGGAGAGATAGGGGAAAGGTGATTGACACTCAAATCAAAGCTCTTCACAAGGCTAAAACCTAAAACTAAAACAATTATCTCATTCTCTTCTTTTTCTGTCTCTTTCTATCTCTTCCCACCTTCATCCTCTTCTCTATGACCCTTATCTTTTCCTGCTCATGACATTCTTTCTCCCTCTCCCTCTCTCTCTCTTTCTCTCTCTTTCTCTTTCTCTTTCTCTTTCTCTTTCTCTTTCTCTTTCTCTTTCTCTCTCCCTCTCCCTCTCCCTCTCCCTCTCCCTCTCCCTCTCCCTCTCCCTCTCCCTCTCTCTCTCTCTCTCTCTCTCTCTCTCTCTCTCTCTCTCTCTCTCTCTCTCACTCTCTCACTCTCTCTCACTCTCTCTCACTCCCTCCTCCCCCTCTCCCCTTCTTCCCCCTCTACAATAATCCCCTCCAGAGGTCCAGCAGTGTTGTGATGTTCCAGGCTTTAGTCTTCATTGGTTTTTGGCCTGTGGTAGAACAGCGTGCATCGTACCCAGGGTAAGAAAAGTGCCGTTACCCGGGCGTCTGCATGTGGAGATCAGCTTTAATCCAGGGAGAGGGGTTCAGATGGGCGTTTTTAAGCAACACCTGCCATGGCTCAGCTCAGAGCCTCAGACCCAGGACCCAGGGGTCTGGATCCAGTGTGGATGTTGGGATGTATGTATGCAGCTGTGCTGTGGTGGCTGAACGATCTGAAACACAGCCGTCAGCAGCACACACAGGACAGTTGGCCTCTGATCTGACACACCATGATAACAACGAGCTTTCACTGTGAGGGCCAGAATATAGGGAGGCTTGTAATCTTATGATTCAGAATTATGCTGATAATCCAGTGGCTCCAGGAATTCAATTTGCATAACAATGGTTAATTTCAACACTGAAGCATTGAACGTTGAGACAATCAACAGGACCCAGCTTGCAGTTTCCAAAGCGTGCTCATACACACACACATACACACACGCACGCACGCACGCACGCACGCACACACACACACACACACACACACACACACACACACACACACACACACACACACACACACACACACACACACACACACACACACACACACACACACACACACACACACACACACACACACACAGAGAGACACACACAGAGACACACACACACACACACACACACACACACAGTTGCAGAGGACTTAATATTTCAGACAAACTTTCTCTCAGTCTAAAATGTTATTGTAAACATTGGGGGTTAAATGTCGACTCGAAACACGCCAGTGCTTTTTCTGTCTGTCTTGAGTGGAAAGGCACCTCTCCCTCAGAGTTCTGGCCTCTTGAGATAGCCAAGAATATAAAAGAGGCTGATCTGACTGGCTGACTGGCTGACTGGCTGACTGGTCCTGTGCCCTGGGGCCTGCAGGCCTCGAAGGGCTGTGAAAGTCCATTTATAAACCGATTAGTCCAAATAAGCAGAGGAAGCAGGAGGCCGGGAGCTGCACTTTCCCACAGTTCTCCAGGAGGCTGGCGGGACCGCTCCTCCTGCCCCTCGGTGCTCTGCTCCATGACTGCATGGAAACTTTCAGCATTCCCACCATTACAGGCAGCAGGACCACTAGACCATGTCAACCCCAGGCAGGGTAGGCATTCAGACCAACCTGACTCCTGTTTACCCTGCACTAAATCATCACACACTCACTCATATAGTATAATGGGATGGCTATGGGGCATGGCCATGGAAAGGCTCTCACAGTGTTACATAGATCAGGATCTTATCATACGTACACATAAACATTGTAAGCATCCCATACAGTCACAGTTCTGATTAGCTGTGGTTAAGGAAGCTATGGTCCTTTCCATGGATAAGGAAGTAATATTACATTATTTTAGGTTAGGTTGGAGGTGGTGGCTCTGCAAACACAATATCATACGGTCATTTATCCCTGCTCATTGTGTGGCAGTAAGAGTGACACTTTGAAATCATAAGCTCTCTTTATCTCTGTCAGGTAACTCCAGCCTCCAGCCACCTGCTGCTGCCCAGTCCTGAAGGTCAGATCTAGCAGGTCCACTCTGAACAACAAAGCCTGCTTGACCAAAATCAGTCCATTAGTCCGACCCAAAACCCCTAGTCAACATGAAACCTCTGAAAATTCTCCACTACATGCCTCTTTCCTCAAAAATATACCCATCTTTTTTAAAAACCTGTTCCAGTCCATCTAATTTCCCTGTGTAGCATCTCGAGGCTTCAGTATGAATTCTGTGTTCTGGCTCTTTTAACTGGTTCCTCTGAGGCCTCTGGAGGTCATTGACCCTGGACATGTGAGTGACATGAATGAACCGACTCCCTCTAAGAGGATTTACTGTGAATTAACACGCTGATTTGATACTCTGTTTCATCTGCCATGTCCTGGGCCAGCAGCACAAGCTGGACTGGATGGACCCAGAACATGGTCCTGTCCTGTACAGATGGTGGATTGCAGATTGGATTTCAGTTGGCTTTCAAAAGGCTGTGTGCTTGCATGATATATTTCAGCGATGTCATTGGTCAACTGTCACATCTGCCAACGATGGGCTTTTGAAGTCTAAGCTTTCCAAGAATGTAGCTGAGTCGGCCCTAAAGTCCTCTCACTGCATCACTTTGGTTTTTATACTTAACCTCTGTTCGGTTTATTAACCCATGGTTTTCGTCCAACCTTCCTGGCAGCGTTCACTCAACATTTTCTGGTAGATAGAAAAGAAGATAGTTACAATAAATGTTCTTTGAGTCAAAATATCTTAAGATGAATGCACTAACTGTAAGTTGCTCTGGATAAGAGTGTCTGCTAACTGTAACTGTAAATAGAAAATAGCTTGATGTTCAGACTGAGTACTAGAACCTGATGGTAGTGACCAGTGCCAGTGCAGTGCCAGCTAGCTCTAATCAGTTAGGAAGGCAGCTGTGCTGCTAGGAGTCCATATCCAGCTGGCCTGGGCTCTGGGAACCAGAGACGGAGCAGGACTCAACTTATGCACCAACACACCAACACAGACACATGCACACACAGGGGCCCATGAGTACACACACACACACACAGTCACATGTACTACCTCAAGCACACACACACTTGCACGTGTAAACATACACACACAAACACACACTGAATCTCTCAAACTCCCAACTAACTCTTACCCCCTGGTTAAACTATAATCTGTAGTTCTGTTCCAGGCCTTGCTCCAGCTTTTACAGCATCATGCGGTTCTGGATTCCCACATTACAGAGCCGCTGCATGTGGTGTGTCTTGCCTGTTTCCGTTTTCTGAAGATGAACTCTGTGTGCCTTTTTCTTTACTCTGACAGAAGGAATCAATCTAATGTAAATAAGCATTCCCTCCCAACTTTCAACAAACCTATGGACTCCCCAAAATCATAGCATACCCCTCACCTGAAAGTGAGAAAATTCCACCAGACCTAAACTTCCCCCTCTCTCTCTGTCTGTTCGTCTGTCTCTCTTCCAACAGATGCCCCGGGCTCATTGACTTTGACTTCCCACGTAAGAGTGACAACAACAAAAAAAATCTTCAAATTGCAACCATACGTGTTTCTGTTCCCCCCTCCTCCCCCTTCGCACATGCACGCACGCACGCACGCACGCACACACACACACACACACACTTATAAGTCTAATGGGGGCTGTAAACTCTGGGAACTGGTACAAACCCTCCACTACCCCTGGACACCAGAACCCTCTTGTGAAAGAGTAATTCCTACACCTTTCAGAGTTCACCTATCATTTAGACATTTCTCTGTTTGAGACCGGGGAGGGGGTATGGGACCCTGCACAGAGTTGGAGCTCTCAGTAAGAAAACAAACATTCTGGGCAGAGAGGAGAGAAGAGGGAGTAGAACTGATCTGGGGTCAGAATGAGGGAGAGCAGGGCAGGCAGGCAGGCAGGCAGGCAGGCAGGCAGGCAGGCAGGCAGGCAGGCAGGCAGGCAGGCAGGCAGGCAGGCAGGCAGGCAGGCAGGCAGGCAGGCAGAGAGGAGACAGAGTCCTGGCTGGCAGTCCTGGTGGAGTCCACCACAGGGTTCAAGGGCCTCGTCCCTCAGGACGTGTGAGCTTCTCTTCAACCCAGAATGAAATAGATCTGGTTAGTGAGATCACTTCCTGTGGAAGCTCTGAGTGGTGAGAACTCCAGGAATTATGTGGCGCAACACAGTTCAGGCAGCAGAGAATGAAAGGAAGTTAAATCAGTGTATTGTATAGAGAGTGGTTTTGTGTGTTGAGTAAAACTGGATGCTGCATTTAGTGGTAGCTGGGGGATGGACTGGCGAAATATGGGCTATTACTTTGTTGTGAAAGTCGTATTTGATTTGGGAGTGTGGCTGTGGTTAGGTTTTGTAATGCAATATATCGCATGCAGCTTTACTATGTAACGTTTCTTGGTGGATCAACAGTGCGTGTCCCATCTTGCCTCTAATAGTTTTTTTTGTTTGCATCTAAGAGTTTTTTCTCATGTACCCCTCCTCTCCCTCATCTAATAGTGCTCTGGGGAACTTGATCTCTGTGAGACACTCTAACAGATTCTCCCTCATGCTCATCCCAGGCCCAGAGAGGGGAACGAGACGTGAGATGTGTTATTGTTTCACTCCCACAGAAGCCATGCAGGCAGGCAGGCAGGCCCATTCACAGAGGCCTGTGTGATAGAAGCTTTAGACCAGTGAGAGGAGAGGATGCTGCTCCAGTCTAACGACTCTTATCTCTACTGGCGTGTTCAGGAGCCATATCAGGGGTCTGGAAGGCATGTGGGCAGCTCCCTGCCTCCTGCTCTGGACTTTCATGTACAGAGGGAAAGGAGACGACACAGCTGCACTCTAAAAGGATCGTTTCAGACACTACAGATCCACTGAAAGAGTAGGGCTTCATGGTCTTTTGACAATACTAAGAACAGTATGCAGCTGTTCCGTGTGTCTGTAAAGCTATGTACCTCTGCAAACTTAGCCTAGTTCACAATATAGCTTAATAGTACACCAAATGACTAATGGAGTTTTTCCTGACAACGAAACCTATGTGATTTTAGGGCCAGTGTGCCTACCACTCTGCAGGCCCAGTGCGTGTGTCTAGTAACATTGTTGTATGGACTGACTGACTAGAGTATTGGGCTGCTAGACCTCAGAGTGAACCACAGAGAGAGGCCATCTGGTCACCAGCATCGGCCATGATGTCTGTCACACCCCAGCGCTGCTGGACCTTAAAAGAACACACAATAGCTGAGTGTCGTGCTGAAACAGAAATATTAAAAAATGTCTGTCATGGTCCATAACTCATTTTCGTCAGGCCCTCAGTGACCCATTCATCTTTCTGTGCCCAAGTTGTCCACGCACGCTACAATAACACACGCTATATCAACATGATATCTGAGTCCATAAGAGGAGAGAAATGATGGCGTATTCAAATATTAAAAAACGAGGTGAGCGGGGCTGTGGTGTTTTAGACGTCGAGTCCAGTCAGATAAAGAGCTTTCTGGGCATGGTTCCATGCGTTTAGAGAGGCTCAGTGAATGTGACTGACACATAATATGGAATTGAACCGTACTGTTTTATTGTTGTACAGTTCAGTATCTAAGAGACAAGATTAGCTTATACTCATAAGTACCCTCGGTTTCCCCACTGGATAAGCCGCCTCGTCGGTTGACTTGTGCATTAGTCAGGACAGTCGACTAGGAAAACACTGACAGCACCATAGTGGTATAAAGACTAACCATGTAGGGACCACAGATAAATATAACATCATACATTGTGAAACGGGGCTTAGAAGAAATAGAAGAACACTGAAACGGAACTGACTTTCACCAGACCAATGACAGAATGAATCACTACTTTCACTGTATTTTTCATGGGGAGAAATATCAGCTACAGCATGTTAAGCCATTGAGCTTTTTCTCAAGTCTCCCAGTTCAAGGTTGTCCTTCTAGCTGATTCATGTTAACAGACATCATTTACAGTAATATGAAGTCAGTTCTCTCACCAAGCACAAGAGCCAATGTGATGTCTGTGTGCGTGTGCCTATGTGAGGGTTCATACCCACCATGTGTACTGTTCTATGTGAGGGTTCATACCCACCATGTGTACTGTTCTATGTGAGGGTGCATACCCACCATGTGTACTGTTCTATGTGAGGGTTCATACCCACCATGTGTACTGTTCTATGTGAGGGTTCATACCCACCATGTGTACTGTTCTATGTGAGGGTTCATACCCACCATGTGTACTGTTCTATGTGAGGGTGCATACCCACCATGTGTACTGTTCTATGTGAGGGTTCATACCCACCATGTGTACTGTTCTATGTGAGGGTTCATACCCACCATGTGTACTGTTCTATGTGAGGGTTCATACCCACCATGTGTACTGTTCTATGTGAGGGTTCATACCCACCATGTGTACTGTTCTATGTGAGGGTTCATACCCACCATGTGTACTGTTCTATGTGAGGGTGCATACCCACCATGTGTACTGTTCTATGTGAGGGTTCATACCCACCATGTGTACTGTTCTATGTGAGGGTTCATACCCACCATGTGTACTGTTCTATGTGAGGGTTCATACCCACCATGTGTACTGTTCTATGTGAGGGTTCATACCCACCATGTGTACTGTTCTATGTGAGGGTTCATACCCACCATGTGTACTGTTCTATGTGAGGGTGCTTACCCACCATGTGTACTGTTCTATGTGAGGGTTCATACCCACCATGTGTACTGTTCTATGTGAGGGTGCATACCCACCATGTGTACTGTTCTATGTGAGGGTTCATACCCACCATGTGTACTGTTCTATGTGAGGGTGCTTACCCACCATGTGTACTGTTCTATGTGAGGGTTCATACCCACCATGTGTACTGTTCTATGTGAGGGTTCATACCCACCATGTGTACTGTTCTATGTGAGGGTTCATACCCACCATGTGTACTGTTCTATGTGAGGGTTCATACCCACCATGTGTACTGTTCTATGTGAGGGTTCATACCCACCATGGTTACTGTTCTATGTGAGGGTTCATACCCACCATGTGTACTGTTCTATGTGAGGGTTCATACCCACCATGTGTACTGTTCTATGTGAGGGTTCATACCCACCATGTGTACTGTTCTATGTGAGGGTGCTTACCCACCATGTGTACTGTTCTATGTGAGGGTTCATACCCACCATGTGTACTGTTCTATGTGAGGGTTCATACCCACCATGTGTACTGTTCTATGTGAGGGTTCATACCCACCATGTGTACTGTTCTATGTGAGGGTTCATACCCACCATGTGTACTGTTCTATGTGAGGGTTCATACCCACCATGTGTACTGTTCTATGTGAGGGTTCATACCCACCATGTGATTGAGTAGTAGAGTGAGAGTAGAGGAGCTGGATAAAGAGTCTGACCCCTTCCCCTCTGTTGGCCCTGCTGTTCTCCAGAGGCTGGGAGAGCGCTGGCTGTCTTTCTCCCCAGTGTCTCTCCCACGCTGCCTGGCCTGGTCTCCCATTCCCCTGCCTGTTATTCCCCTGCTATTTCTCTGCTCTGTCTGAACGCATGAACAGAGACATAAATCACACAGCCAGGGTAGAAGGGTGGGCCAGTCTGAACAGGCAGGGACAGGCTATCCTGCTGTCTCACTGAGAGAGGTAGGGCCGATACCGACACACCATCCCCAGGAACAGCCAGGCACAGGGACATAGGGACGACTGGGGTGCAGTCATACCCAGGATGTCACAGATACACACACACAAATGCACGCACACACACCCAAACACACACACACACATCTTTCCCTCCCATTCTCCTGGAGGGCCAAAAACAACTCCACACTTCCCTCTGTATGGAGGACCAAGAACAACTCCACACGTCCTTCTGTCTGGAGGACCAAGAACAACTCCACACGTCCCTCTGTCTGAGGGCCAAGAACAACTCCACACATCCCTCTGGGGCTTCATTAGACGCAAAAACATCAACAGATAAATGAATGAACTAAGCCAACATTTTGGTGCCTGCGTGGGAGAGTTCAGAACGCCTCAAAAATAACCCCGTAAGGCTGGAGGAATGAGAGCAGACGTTGTTGTCCTTTCACCATACAAGGCCTGTCCCTGCTACCCCACTCCCCTCCACACCACTCCGCTCCACACCACTCCCCTCCACTCCACACCACTCCCCTCCGCTCCACACCACTCCTCTCCGCTCAATACCCCTCCCCTCCCCTCCCCTCCACGCCCCTCCCCTCCACACCACTCCTCTCCCCTCCACAACTTTTTTAACATAGGACTTCAGGTCCCCACAGGAGTAGTTAAACACGCCCACACACACACACACACACGCCCACACACACACACACACACACACACACACACACACACACACACACACACACACACACACACACACACACACACACACACACACACACACACACACACACACACACACACACACACACACACTGAGAGGCAGGGAGCTGTGGTGCAGTGCATTAGGGCTGTAGCATAGCAGAGACTGTGTGGTGATCATGCATCATGCTTTGTTGGGCTCTTTGTTCTGGGTTTCTGTGGATGAAGTGGCTCCTGGAAGTCTGATCATCAGATGGAGCATGGCCTTGTTTCCACATGTTCACAACGGGTGACTAACACACACAGACACACAGACAGATAGACAGTCACAGACAGTACCAAGTTGTAAATTGTAACAATTATAACCAGTTTGTCTTAATAGTAGGTTTTTTGCTCCTGGAAAGAAACTTGGAGTCATGATGACAGATATATCCTCTTAGTAAAGCAGAATGGCATCCGTACTCACTGGTTAATGACCAATGGTAAGGCAACACCTGACGTTTCTCACTGACCCCCTTTAAACAAAAGAGAGACAGACACGAAAACATGCACACAAACAGGGAGAAACATCAGACAGCCTTGCTTTCATCAGTCAGTGCATAATGTACTTCTCTGTAATCTGGTTAGCACACCCAACAACATTAAGCTGTGTTTCAGTGCACAAAGACACAGCACAGAGAGTAACAAGGCTTCTGCAGCAGGCCTTGCCCAGTGTGTGTGTGTGTGTGTGTGTGTGTACATGTGTGTGGACAACGCCCACCCCAGTCGCCCGCCCTGCTCTCTGTGATTCATTCAAGATCTGGTAGGCTGTGTGTCTGACGTCAGCGCTGTCACAACCATTACCAGCCCCGCTTAATTGCTCTGTTTGTTTGCCAAAGCTTGCTAGATACAGGAGACGACGTGAAGAAAAAGATACCCAATGGAGAGAGAGAGAGAGAGAGAGTGTTGGGCGTCAAATGAATGAGTTCCCTGGCTGTTGTAGAGAGTCAGGCAGGATAATCCTGTGTTCCTGGCTTTGTGGACCCCTGGACATTTGGAAGTGCTGGCACGTAGCACTAGTTGTCAATCTGCAAATCTATGGGAGATCTGTGTTTAATTTGCGTGAGGCGACTCTGCCAGAACAGAAAGAGGGAGAGAAAAAGAGAGAAAGGGAGGTGATGCCAGTACTTTTGTCTGTGCGATAGATCGATAGATAGGTGCAAAATACACAAAAGACAGATACACAATAAATTATACATAGGTGTAAAACAGTAGCACTCCATAATCCTGAACTATTATAGTTCAACAGTTGCAAAAAAAACGTACGAAAAACTCACAAAAAACATACTAAAACAACAATTAACGCACAAACAATGGGAGCTGCTTAACAGGCGACCACGCAGGGCGGAGCCAATCTCTGTGTTTGAGCAGCTCTGAGTGGGGCCTGTGTTTCTGGCCTCTGGTGTGAATGAGGAGGTTGTTTTAAGATCTCGATGTTCCAGAGTGTCAAAGATTCTCTGTGACAGTAGAGAGAGAGTGCGTGTGTCTGTCTGTCTGTCTGTCTGTCTGTCTGTCTGTCTGTCTGTCTGTCTGTCTGTCTGTCTGTCTGTCTGTCTGTCTGTCTGTCTGTCTGTCTGTCTGTGCTTGCGTGCGTGCGTCTGTCTGTCTGTCTGTCTGTCTGTCTGTCTGTCTGTCTGTCTGTCTGTCTCTGTCTGTGAAGTATTCAGACCCCTTGACTTTTTCCACATTTTGTTACGTACATGTTTTTCCTCATCAATCTACACACAATACCCCGTAATGACAAAGCAAAAACGTTTTTAGGTTTTTAGACATTTTTGCAAATGTATTACAAATAAAAAACAAATACCTTATTTACATAAGTATTCAGACTCTTTGCTATGAGACTCCTAATTGAGCTCAGGTGCATCCTGTTTCCATTGATCATCCTATGAGATGTTTCTACAACTTGATTGGACATGATTTGGAGTACACTTTTATACAGTTGACAGTGTATTTCTGATAAAAAACCAAGCCATGAGGTCGCAGGAATTGTCCTTAGAGCTCAGAGAAAGGATTGTGTCGAGTCACAGATCTGGGGAAGAGTACCAACAAAATTCTACAGCATTGAAGGTCCACAAGAACACAGTGGCCTCCATTATTCTTAAATGGAAGAAGTTTGGAACCACCAAGACTCTTCCTAGAGCTGGCCTCCTGGCCAAACTGAGCAATTGGGGGAGAAGGGCCTTGGTCAGGGAGGTGACCAAGAACCCGATGGTCACTCTGACATAGGTCCAGAGTTCCTCTGTGGAGATGGGAGAACCTTCCAGAAGGACATGCATCGCTGTAGCACTCCACCAATCAGGCCTTTATGGCAGAGTGGCCAGGCAGAAGCCACTCCTCAGTAAAAGGCACATGACAGCCCGTTTGGAGTTTGCCAAAAGGCACCTAAAGACTCAGACCATGAGAAACAAGATTCTCTGGTCTGATGAAACCAAGATTGAACTCTTTGGCCTGAATTCTAAGCATCATGTCTGGATGAAACCTTCCACCATCCCTACGGTGAAGCATGGTAGTTGCAGCATCATGCTGTAGGAATGTTTTTCAGCGGCAGGGACTGGGAGACTAGTCAGGATCAAGGGAAAGATGAACGGAGCAAAGTACAGAGAGATCCTTGATGAAAAGTGCTCAGGACCTCAGACTGGGGCAAAGGTTCACCCAACAGGACAACGACCCTAAGCACACAGCCAAGACTGGAATGGCTTCAGGACAAGTCTCTGAACGTCCTTGAATGGCCCAGCCAGAGACCGGATTGGAAGCCGATCAAACATCTCTGGAGACCTGAAAATAGCTGTGCAGCGACGCTCCCCATCCAACCTGACAGAGCTTGAGAGGATCTGCAGAGAAGAATGGGAGAAACTCCCCAAATACAGGTGTGCCAAACTGTAGGGTCATACCCAGGAAGACTAGAGGCTGTAATCACTGCCAAAGGTGCATCATTATAGGTCATTGTGTGTAGATTGATGAGGAAATTGAATCAATTTTAGAATAAGGCTTTAACGTAACAAAATGTGGAAAAAGTCAAGGGGTCTGAATACTTTCTGAATGCACTGTATGTGTTTTGTGCATGTGAATATGTGTGTGTGTCTGTGTGTGTGTGTGTGGTTGTGGGAGAGTGCATATACACTGACTATACAAAACATTAAGGACACCTGCTCTTTCCATGACATAGACTGACCAGGTAAATCCAGGTGAAAGCTATGATCCCTTATTGATGTCACCTGTTAAATCCACTTTATTCAGTGTAGATGAAGTTGAGGAGACAGGTTAAATAATTATTTTTAAGCCTTGAGACAACTGATACACGGATTGTGTATGTGTGCCATTCAGAGGGTGAATGGGCAAGACAAAAGATTTAAGTGCCTTTGAACGGGGTATGGAAGTAGGTGCTAGGCTGGCGCACTGGTTTGTGTCAAGAAGTGCAACGCTGCTGGGTTTTTCACGCTCAACAGTTTCCCGTGTGTATCAAGAACGGTCCACCACCCAAAAGACATCCAGCCAACTTGACGCAACTGTGAGAAGCATTGGAGTCAACATGGGCCAGCATCCCTGTGGAACGCTTTCGACACCTTGTAGAGTCCATGCCCCGACGAACTGAGGCTGTTCTGAGGGCAACTCAGTATTAGGAAGGTGTTCCTAATGTTTGCTGTAAAGGAAAAGGGCCATACTAGTCAGTTGTACAACTGAATGTATTCAACTGAAATGTCTTCCACATTTAACCCAACCCTCTGAATCAGAAAGGTGCAGGGTGCTGCCTTAATCCACATCCACTACTCAGTGTGTGTGTATCTGTGTGTGTGTGTGTGTGGAGAGAGAGAGAGAGAGAGAGAGAGAGAGAGAGAGAGAGAGAGAGAGAGAGACACAAAAACAAACAATAGACACAGATTGTGTTCGATAGCCCGTGAGAATAACCCTACTGTATGTGTGCTGAGGAATCTGCTAGCCAGAGGCACTTGTTGCTGTGTGTACTGTATTATGAGAGAGCCTAGACCTTTCCCCCAGCGCCTGGTCTGTTCCCTGGACTGCAGTAGAAAGACTGGGCTGTGCCCTGAGCACCAGGCAGGACCCCACCACTCATGTGACCAGCCCACTTCCCTGGACATCCACCAGGAAGAGAATATATTGAGTTGTGTGTTTGGAGTTTCGCTACGGTGGGAAAACCATCCCTCGGAATGTGACTTCGAGAGGGACGTAGGGGCCTGGGCAGCGGGTACAGGAGCCTCGGCTTTCTAAGCAGAAGTGCTCTCCTCCTGAGACTGCCAAAGGTCAAGGGTCAGAGCTGCAACAGTGCCCACTCTCTATTTCTAACTACGTCTAACAAAACCCACAGCTGATGGAAGCAGACAGAGAGGCCTCAGACCAATACTGGACACAGAAGCCACACATGTTAGGCCATTATTAAACAAGCCTCTCACGGCCCCTTCCCCACCAAAACACTGTTCCCATGCATTCCATCCTGAGCTGTGACAAGGACTCTCTTCTGACGTTTGTCATTACAGTTTTATTGTTCCGACATGTTTTCATTCATCTTGCCTGGAAGTATGACACCTGATTACGAATTTGTGCCTTTATTCCATTTCAAAATCAACATGGACAAGAGCCCTTTCCTTCTATGAAAACCTAGAAGACCTGTAGGCCGTCATTGTAAATAAGAATTTGTTCTTAACTGACTTGCCTACTTAAATAAAGCTTAAATTAAAAATACATAAAAGAATATATATGAAAACCTATAGCATGACTGTTTGAATCAAAGACTAAACACTGCCTGTACAGGAATCCAGTCCCCTATAGTATTTATGGATTTGTTCAAAAACAAACTATCTTAAATCTCTCAGGCTATTGTTTACGAAACTTTCAGAGAATAATCCATCTATCTTGACCTCCATACCCGCCTCCCTCTCTCTCCCTCTCCCCTTGCAACACAAGCCCACACAGGAAAATAATAAACAGATGAGGTTGGATGGGAACGGCTCCCTGCCCCAATGTTAGGCAGCAGCAGTCATACAGAGAGAGTGAGACCCATCCCTGTTCTGGTTCCCAGGCTCTCTCTCTCTGGAACGGGAAGAGCAGGCAGAGAGGGCAAGCCCAAGCCTGACTACACACACTCAGTCAATCCCACAACAGCAGAACCAGAAAAACCTGCCGGCACACACCGCTCGTTACCTGTCACTCATACACATATACAAACACACGCCCTATACGCAAGACAAGCCCACACACAATCCGCAGTCCCGTTATGATGTACTGTTGTATGCTGTAAACCCAAATAGGTTTCAGGTCATGTATTGGTACGCACAGCTTTCATTCAGTTTTAATAAGCTAGTCGTATGGCTGTCTCGCGTACTGTAGCTCTGTTTTCTTGTGCAACACGCCCCTCTGTGGGTCAGTACTATAAGCTGGTTGTGCTTGGATGCACTCTGGCACAGTTGGGTAATCCTGGAAATAGCTGGATTCACCCAGGCTTGTGGGCTCAGACCAGGCCCAGAATAATCTGCAGGGGAGCACAGACAATTAACCACACTCTTACGCACGCACGCACACGCACACGCACTCGCACACGCACACGCACACACACACACACACACACACGCACACACACACACACACACACACACACACACACACACACACACACACACACACACCCTACCCACAACACACACCCTTCCACCAATGTCCATACATGTCCCCTGGGTATTGTGCCCCTTTGTTTTGTCAGAGGTGAGAGGATTGATGAGCAGGATGTGAACACCTTTTATTCACGGAGGACTCAGTGGAACTCTTGGCTTTGCTTATTCCCAGCTATAGCAACTGAAATCAGCCTGCCTGCCCTGTGTGCGCGCTACAGAAAGAGAGAAGCACAGCTAATGTATACCAGCCCTTATGTCGAGACAGAGACATTCTAAGACTAGATGAGACAGAGAAGGACAGAGGAAAGAAAAAGCAAACAAAATAAGAAATTGGGAAAAGAGAAGTGGAATGGAACCGATTACAAGTAGAACGTTATGACATAATAGAGATGAATGGAGGACAAGGACAGAGGAGACAAGAAAGAATAAATGAGAGGAGAGGGGGAATGGAAAATATGGTGAAGAGAGGAGAGAAAGCTGTTCCCGTTATGTTTTGCTTTGTGTGTGTCAGAGATGGTGAGGGCAGGGAGCCAGATGACAGAGGCGTGTTTGTGTTCTGATTAGGCTGAGCCAAACAAAGGCAGCTCTCCAATGGAGATAACCAACAAAGACATCTCTCTCTCTCTTCACTGGGGACCAAATCTGCTCGTATCTTCTCATGGTCAATAGATGTAGGCATTATTTTTGTTTTGTGGAAAATGTCTGGGTGAATACATGTATACTGCACATTATCTGAGGGGGAGGAGTGTGTGTGTGTGTGTGTGTGTGTTTGCGTGTTGCGGTGTGTGTATATGTTTGTCTTTGCATGTGTCTGTGTGCTTCTATTTATGCCAATGTCATGATTATGTATTTATGAAATAACATTGTGAGTGTTATTCCTCTTCATCTGGTAGCCAAGATGTGATTGCAACCAAGCTGAATAAACAATGTTGTGAGTTCTGTGGTCTGGCAGGACCAGAGCAGCACCAGAGCAGCACCAGAGCAGCACCCCCACCCTATCCATGGGGATAGGATCAGATGCATGGCAGCACTGAGAGAGGGGAAGCCATGTGTGTGTGTGTGTGTGTGTGTGTCCTGTCAAGAGACTCATTGCAGATCCAGTGTATTGGAGGAGCTGGGACATGGCCAGTGTTGCCAGGCAATGACAGAGCTCAATGCTCATACTGATATACAGACTTTTACCATGAGGTCTCTGTCTCTTACACGAGGCCAGTCTCTCTCTTTGTCTCTCTATCTGTCTCTTTCTTTCTATTTCTCCCACTCCTTCCCTCTCCACTCCCTCTATCACCTCCCTCACCCCTCCTTCTGCCTCTCCTTCGCTCTCCCTCTCCTCTCCCTTCCTCCTCCTCCCTCTCTCTCCCTCTCCCTTTTCACCCTCCCCTCTCCATCTCCACGGTACTTGAGTCATCCTGTCTGTGTCTGTGAGTGGTGACATCATTGAAACTGGCTCATGCTGAGGTGGTGGTTAAATGGTCTTTAACAATGACCTCGGACAGGTCATTGGATTCCCAATCTGCTGTCTGAACTGAAGACAAACACTGAGTAATGCTGGGAAAGTTTTTGACAAAAATCAAACAAAAAACCAAAGCATCCCATCTAATATGTACATTTAGAAATGTAAACACTTCCCATCTTGGAATTCTAGAAATGTAATTAAAGCATAGACTTAATTGACATCCACTACTCAGTGTATCTGTGTGTGTGTGTGTGTGTGTGTGTGTGTGTGTGTGTGTGTGTGTGTGTGTGTGTGTGTGTGTGTGTGTGTGTGTGTGTGTGTGTGTGTGTGTGTGAGCATGTGTGTGTGTACCGCTTGCCATCCGGTAGCAGAAAGAACGGTATATGACTTGAGTGTCTGGAGTCTTTTTTTCCCATATATTTTTATATTTATATATATATAAAAAATGTACCCTTTTTTCATGATATCCAATTGGTAGTTACAAACATGTCCCATCGCTGCAACTCCCATACGGACTCGGGAGGGGCGAAGGTCGAGAGCCGCTCTGCTTCTTGGCACACTGCTCACTTAACCAGGAAGCCAGCCGCTCCAAAGTGTCGGAGGAAACACTGTCCAGCTTGAGACCGGATCGAACCCTGGTCTGTAATGACGCCTCTGTCCCACTCGGGAGGACCTGTAGCAGGATTTCTTATAAACATCCGAATTAGTGTCCCACTCTTTGAAAGTGGCAGCTCTAGGAGAAGGGTGAAACTTGGCAGGTGAAATGGGTGTGTTTTTGGTTCTCAGTCTGAGAGAGCAAGGCAGGTAGAAGATGTGTGTGTACCTGTTTGATTATCTACACCTGTCGCCGCTTGTTGGCTGTCTGCTCTTCACAGATATCTGAGTTTCGGTGTCTAGCAGCAAAAACCAATTAACATGGGGAATGCTTCAGTTCAGGGTAGGGGGAGGATCACTGCAATTAAGCCCCAGTGTGTCCATAACAAAAACAAGTGGATCATATGTCACCAGTAGGACGGCTCCAACAGGTCAGGATACCAGTCTGGTACAATAAGAAATCAGCCTCTCGCTCTATGAGTGGAGTTATAATTCTAGGACAGAAACTGGGCCCTCTAATCACAATGACAGCATTTCACAGTGACTGGTAGTGGACATGGGGCTTTGGGCGAAGGGCGGAGTGGAAAAGGATGATATGGTGGTTGGCTCAGTTTGTCCTCCGTCTGTAAATTCCCGCTGAAGGAGAGAGAGAGGCAGAGCGGACAACAACAACCATGACAATACCCGCTCTGTCTCTGTTAAACAACGTATGTTTGTCGTCACATGTTGGACGGGCTGACCAGAATGGGCCAGAATTCCTTTAGTGTTTTCTGGTCCTGAATTGGATGATGATTCTGGCTCTGAACAGACCTCCTGCTCATTCAATGGTTTGGGGATTGAGGGATGACCTGATCTCCATGTCTCGTTGAATGGTTGACCCTCAAGAGTTTGTATGAGACCATAGCACAATGGAGCAATGTAGATGGACAGAACTGCGTATACGTGTGTGCGTGTGTTTGTGTGTGATAGACAGTGGGCTTCAGAGCGACTGTGTTTGTCCTCATGACCCAGTGGCCTCTCCTGCCCTACCATGACCAGAGGGAGCTGGGGAGAACTACAGTTTATGTAGTTAGGATTCATAGTTCTCATCTGACTCCATAGCAACTCTCCAGGTGCATCTCTCTTTCTGCAGCCATACTAGTCTGTACCAGCCATGACTTCATCCGTTCTACAATGCTGACCCCAACCTCTGTGCCAAGAAAATATTTTTTCCACATGTGTAATATCTTTATTGTTACAATTTTATAACATCTCATGCTTGTGCTGAACTTGTGCGATGGTACTTGTGAATGGAGAAAACTGGATCCCGTTTTAATCATGGAAGATCCATGATGTCATAAAGGAGAGTTGATCATAGCATTAGAACTGATTGATTGTAATTCTATGAAACATGACTTGTTGGCAGTCTAGTAGACTAGTGGAAAAAAATCAATACAGTTACATATTGGCATATAATTTTTTACGATATATGGTATTGTATCGTTTTGACAATATCGCAATATTATTTTTGCGCTAGTTGGCTGTAGCTGCACCAAAACTCCAGTATTTTCCCTTCATAACTTGTTCTCCATCTTCTTTTTAAATAGGGAGCCAATTTGTTTTCAGCACTTTTATTTCCATGGCCCTTGTTGACTCACGGTTGTGTCACAGTTGTGTCAAGTTGGTTGGAGGTCTTTTGGGTGGTGGACCGTTCTTAATACACACGGTAAACTGTTGAGCGTGAAAAACCCAGCAGCTTTGCATTTCTTGACACAAACCGGTGGGCCTGGCACCTACTACCACACCCCGTTCAAAGGCACTTAAATCTTTTGTCTTGCCCATTCACCCTCTGAATGGCACACATACACAATCCGTGTCTTTATCCTGTCTCCTCCCCTTCATCTACGCTGATTGAAGTGGATTTAACAGGTGACATCAATAAGGGATCATAGCTTTCACCTGGATTCACCTGGTCCGTCTATCATAATGTTTTGTACAGTCAGTGTACGGTGAGCAATATGTTAGGAACATTGAATCGGAATAAAATCACTGTATCGAATCGCAATACATATAGAATAGGCACCTAAGTATCGTGATAATATTGTAGTGTGAGGTCCCTGGCAATTCCCAGCCCTAATGACAACCTAATTCCAACTGTCCAATCAAACATTCTGAATTTCATAACTCATCATTCTGTTTAGAGTGGTTGATTTTGACTTTTTCTTTTAGTTTACTCCTTGTATAGTATTTACAATGGCTTTGAAGTGTTGTACTGTTGTTTTGTTGGTGGCTCTTTACATGGTGGCGTTACGCGCTGGACTTCCTGACAGACTCCCAGATGGCAAGGTGCTTCGGGACACCCTGTTACCCTCCATGATCCCTAAGGAGTGGGCTGCCACCCCTTGACTCCAGACCAACACTTACACAGTTCTAAATGTCCTGTACAAGCGACACTTTACAATTGAAGATATCTCAACTACCACCAAGACCGGACAGACGTTGCTACCTGCCCCAATACATAGTGCCAGCTGTAAAGTTTGGTGGGGTAGGAGTAATGGTCTGGGTTTCATGGTTCATGCTCCTTAGTTCCAGTGAAGGGAAATCTTAACGCTACAGCATACAATGACATTAAAGACAATTCTGTGCTTCCAACTTTGTGACAACAGTTTGGGGAAAGCCCTTTTCTGTTTCAGCATGACGATGCCCCCATGCACGAAGCGAGGTCCATACAGAAATGGTTTGTTGAGGTCGGTGTGGAGGAACTTGACTGGCATGCACAGAGCCGTGACCTCATCGAACACCTTTGAGATGAATTGCAACCAAGGCTTAATCGCCCAACATCAGTGCCAGACCTCACTAATGCTCTTGTGGCTGAATGGAAGCAAGTCCCCGCAGCAATGTTCCAACATCTAGTGGAAAGCCTTCCCAGAAGAGTGGAGGCTGTTATAGCAGCAAAGGGGGAACCAACTCCATATTAATGCCCATGATTTTGGAATGAGATATTCGACGAGGTCATGTAGTGTATCTTTATTTTGGCGAAGATAACAGGCGTTTTGATGGCTACGTGTAAATCATACATATAAGTAGAGGACTACATTTATTGGTATAGACATTGACATTGAGGGCTTCCACCACTTAGAAGTAGTCAACTGGGTGGGGATTCCTATGGGTTGCGAGTGATCAGCCAATGATCAGAGAGGAGTGTCTTCTTCAAATTGGTTTGCCTATGGTTTGTAAGCAAAAAACGAAAGTCATATCCAGGAGCCAAGACCAAGATTTAAACCAGGACATTGGTCCCAAGATTCAGACCCAGACCCAGTGAGTTGAGACCATGGCAAGTTAAAGACTGAATTAATATGGTCTCAAGACCAAGACCACTAGACCAAGACCACTAGACCACTAGACCACTAGATCAAGAGTCCCTTTCTTCAATTGTAAGAAACTCAAGTAGAGTAAATTTGAGTACAGTAGAGTACAGTACAGTTCAGTACAGTACAGCACAGAAGAGTACAGTTCAGTACAGTTCAGTACAGTTCAGTACAGTTTAGTACAGAAGAGTACAGTTCAGTACAGTTCAGTACAGTTCAGTACAGTAGAGTACAGTTCAGTACAGTACTGTACAGTACAGTACTGTACAGTACAGTACAGTTCAATACAGTAGAGCACAGTACAGTTCAGTACAGTACAGTACAGTTCAGTATAGTAGAGTACAGTACAGTACAGTAGAGCACAGTACAGTTCAGTACAGTACAGTACAGTACAGTAGAGTACAGTTCAGTACAGTAGAGTACAGTTCAGTACAGTAGAGCACAGTACAGTTCAGTAGAGTACAGTTCAGTACAGTTCAGTACAGTAGAGCACAGTACAGTACAGTTCAGTACAGTAGAGCACAGTACAGTTCAGTAGAGTTCAGTACAGTACAGTACAGTACAGTACAGTACAGTACAGTACAGCACAGAAGAGTACAGTTCAGTACAGTTCAGTACAGTAGAGCACAGAAGAGTACAGTACAGTACAGTAGAGTACAGTACAGTACAGTAGAGTACAGTACAGTAGAGTACAGTAGAGTACAGTAGAGTACAGTTCAGTACAGTAGAGCACAGTAGAGCACAGTAGAGTACAGTACAGTACAGTACAGTACAGTAGAGTACAGTAGAGTACAGTTCAGTACAGTAGAGCACAGTACAGTACAGTACAGTTCAGTACAGTAGAGCACAGTAGAGCACAGTACAGTACAGTACAGTTCAGTACAGTAGAGCACAGTTCAGTAGAGTACAGTACAGTTCAGTACAGTTCAGTAGAGTACAGTACAGTACAGTACAGTTCAGTAGAGTAGAGTAGAGTACAGTACAGTACAGTACAGAACAGTACAGTTCAGTACAGTAGAGCACAGTACAGTTCAGTACAGTAGAGTACAGTTCAGTACAGTAGAGTACAGTAGACTATAGCACATTATAGACGTCTATGTTTTGGCCAAATAGATGTCAATGCTCTTGGAGGGTTGGAGCCCCCCTGCTGGCTATGCATCTCAATACTCTACATCTTTTCCTGACGTGTGCACTTGTCCACTACCCACATGGTGGTCCTCTGTAGCTCAGTTGATAGAACATGGCACATGCAACTTTAAATTGGAGATATCTTCAATGGCGCTGCCTGTGCTGTGATAGACTCCATAATGGCACAGATACAAAGATGAGACCTCATATCTTTATGGTTTCAATTGTTTCGGTTGTGACTGTTTTGGTTTGGACAATTTTGACTTATTTTGGACTTTAAAGAATCCCCATAGCTAACATATTGCTGGATATCTTTTATTTGGACAGATACTTTATATATTTATTGATATATTAGATGTTCGGTAGTGACACTTCTTAAAAATACATTAAGATTGACCCACTTGTTCACACATTTTCTCCAAAACGTTTGCAGACGGATTGCAAAAATCGTTGAAGCTAGAGGTTCCTATCTCCCTCAATAACTTTAAGCATCAGCTGTCTAAGCTGCTTATCGATCACTGCACCTGTATATAGCCCTTCTGTAAATAGCCCACACTACTACCTCATCCCCATATTTATTTTTGTTTATTTTCACTGATCTTGCACTCCAGTATCTCTATTTGCACATCATAATTTGCACATTTTTCATTCCTGTGTTAATAATGATAATTCTGTAATTTATGTCACCACTATAGTCTATTTATTGTTCTACCTCATAACCTTACTGCATTTTTGCACTACATTTTGCACTCTGTATATAGATTTTTCTATTGTGTTTTTGACTGTTTGTTTAATGTGTAACTCTGTGTTGTTATTTGTCACACTGCTTTGCTTTGTCTTGGCCAGGTCGCAGTTGCAAATGAGAACTTGTTCTCAACTGACCTACCTGGTTAAATAAAGGTGAAAAAAATAAAATAAAAAAACTATTCACCATGTGGTCATAGTGGAGAGGGGTACAATCCCATCACCTGGTGATATTTGTAGGGTTTTGGGTTAAGGTTCATTAATTCTACTGTCGTTTAAAGTGTGTGTTTCGATAGTGACATCAAAAGTGGGGGACAGCATTTTTCAGAGAAAGATGTTAACAAATAATGAAAACGAATAATTTGATCAGTATCTTTCAATGTAATAATTGAACAACTTTGTACTACACAAAAGTAAAGTGTTGGTCCCATGTTTCATGAGCTGAAATAAAAGATCTCAGACATTTTCCATAGGCACAAAAAGCATATTTCTCTCAAATGTTTTCAAATCATTTACATCCCTGTTAGTGAGCATTTCTCCTTTGCCAAGATAATCCATCCACATGACCTGTGGCATATCAAGAAGCTGATTAAACAGAATTATCATTACACAGGTGCACCTTGTGCTGGGGACAATAAAATACCACTTTAAAATATTCTGTTTTGTCGCACAACACAATGCCACAGATGTCTCAAGTTTCGACGGAGCGTCCAATTGGCTGCTGACTGCAGGAATGTCCACCAAATCTGTTGCCATTTAATTTTATGTTAATTTCTCTACCAGAACCCGCCTCCAACATGGTTTTAGAGAATTTGGCAGTACACCCAACCGGCCTCACAACCGCAGACTATGTGTATATGGCATTGTGTGGGCGAATGGTTTGCTGATATCTACATTGTGAACAAAGTGCCCCATAGTGGGGCGGTGGGGTTATGGTATGGGCAGGCACAATATTTGGACGAAAGAACACAATTGCATTTTATCGATGGAAATTTACATGTACAGAGATAATGTGATGAGATCCAGAGGCCCATTGTGAGGCCCATTTTTTATAAGGTATCTGTGACCAACAGATGCACATCTGTATTCCCAGTCATGTGAAATCCATAGATTAGGTCCTAATGAATTTAATTCAATTGACTGATTTCCTTATATGAACTGTAACTGTAACTAAAATCAATGAAATTGTTGTATGTTGTGTTTATATTTTTATTAAGTTAATTAATTTAACAATATGTGTCTTATTGCATTGGATTGAATTAGAACATATCATGATGGAAATACATTTTCTTTTTTTTTTTTTTTTTTTTTTGGGGGGTGGGGTGGACAGCAATTTCCACCACTTCTGTAGATTCACAAGTAATAACATATCTCAGATGCGTACGTGAATCTAACACAGAAGTAGACAGGTTGAAAGGAGAACTGCACAACTGTGCATCTCTCTCTTTAGCCAGACAGTCAATGTTAGCCTGTCAGGCTCTGGCCATAGATAAGCCTATTTGCTTCTCTATGTAACCATGGTCAGAGTCTGACAGGTCTTTTCTTTCTCTTTCTGGTGGTGGTTTGTGTGGGATCCCTAATTACAGGCAGCTGTAGCGCATCGTCTCTATTTAGGGATCCTACATAGGTTGGTAGATTTTCACACTGGGTTGTGGGTTGTTGTCGTATGTTTCGCAGTCACGGTGAAAGTAAGTGTGCCAACTTTTGTTACGTCCGTCCATTCGTGTTTGTTTGTGGACGTTTAGTCTATTTGTGTTTTTGTTCTGTAGTTCGTCATTTGTGTTTTATTATACATAGTATGTTGAAAACAAATCCATAGTATAGTGAATTAAAATAAGATGTCAAACTACTATCCCTGCGCTGCATCTTGGTCGATGTCACCCTCACGTGACAGCCATAACTTGATGACCTCAACCTCTGTGCCAAGAACATATTCTTTCCACATTTATATTTAAATATCTTTGAGCGTCAGTTGGCAGCTAATGGATATGGAGTCCTCCTCTTAGCTCCATTCTGTCCTATCATGCTTTCAGCTGAACTCACTAAATTGAGATGATACTTGTGTACTGTGAATGGAGACATTATCCCATATAGACATCTAAATCAATCATCAACTTGACCTTATTAGTAGTCATAAAGGAGGGTTGACCTTAGAATGAATTCTATTCTATTGATTATATGGGGCAGGACTTGTTGGCAGCCTTCTGTGACATCATAATCCACTGTATGGCACTACCATGACAACCTAATTCCAACTGTCCAATCAAACATTCTGAACTTCATAACTCGTCTTTCTTTCTAGAGAGTGGTTGATTTGGACTTTTTCTATTAGTTTACTCCTTGTACAGTATTTACAATGGCTTTGAAGTGTTGTACTGTTGTTTTGTTGGTGGCTCTTTACATGGTGGCGTTACGCGCTGGACTCCAAGACAGAGTCCCAGATGGCAAGGTGCTTCGGGACACCCTGTTACCCTCCATGATCCCTAAGGAGTGGGCTGCCACCCCTCGACTCCAGACCAACACTTACACAGTTGTAAATATCCTGTACAAGCGACACTTTACAATTGAAGATATCACAACCACCACCAAGACCGGACAGACTTTGACCCAGACAACCCAAGATGATGCTACGTCTAGCTTTGGATTCCTGCGGACCCGTTTGGCTGACCTCCAGACTTTGGAGAATGCTGGAGTGAGTGAGATTGTATGGAGGAGGCTGGTTCGATTGTTTATTGAGACTGAAGACCAAAAGCTGCAGACAGCAGGATCTGTGATGTTGGGTCTCTCCTGTTTCTTGGGAGGACTGGGACTGCTACTGAAGATCAGTTTGAAAGGCCTCCTACAGGTACACTGATGTGAAGGGACACTGGGGCCAGGAGGTCTGAGAAAGGCTTTGGGAAAACACCACAATGATATACATGCATTTTACCTGAATGAAAATATGATTCTGTTTTCCTAATAGCCTAACCTCATCAAAGGCGAGTGTGCGAGGCGTCAGGCGTGTGTTGAATTATAATGACCCAACCGAAGCCGGGCTGGTGGGTTGTCCTCATTGATGCCTCGCTTAATTAGAACTTCTCTATTTTTGCGTTTTATCGCTGGTGCAGTAGTCACACAAAACAATAATTCACTTTTTTTCAAACTCATTTGACTTGGAAGAGGTAGCTAAGGGTTGAGGCTTTACCATACATGCTAAATTAGACCAATTCATCCACTTATGGATACACAACATCGCTATCACCAAAGATGATTGGAGATGTGGACTATCCTGCTAGCATACAGTCACTGCTCTGCCTGTCCTTTCCACCCACCTTGCTCTGCCTGCTCCACTCGCCTGCTTCTGGTGAGTTTTTCACTTAAGAGCCATGTTTCTTTTTTTCCCCAGGCCATGGTTGCTTTGGAGCTTGATGTTGACCAGGACAAGATAAAGGGAGCTGGTCAGACAGACTCCTGTACTGATGCTGCAACTACTCCAGTGTTGACCTCCAAGAACAGTGGCTCTAGCAAGAAGAGCGGCCGACTCTCCAAGAGGGGACACCGCTGAATACCTTGCTGCAAATATGGGCCATTATTCTTTGTGCACTTGAAATATTTTGATAAAGATTTAGCTTATTACTATACTTGCTGTTTCCATTTCATTATTTCGCTCAATAGGTATTTTTTGTAGAAGTTTCAATAGTTTTCAAAATGACTGGGCACAAAAACAAGACCGGAGGTTGCTTTACAGTGGAGTGTTAATTAGAGTGGACCCACATATTAAAAACAGTTAGTAGGTAACAAAAACTGACACTGTATCCGCCCAAAAGGACATTTACTTTTAAGGTGCAATGTTTCGGTCACAAATACCTTACATTTCGGTCATATATACAGGCATCACTTAAGTGATATTGAGAAAGAGGTAGCCTAGCAGTTAGAGCATTGGGCCAGTAACCAAAAGTTTGCTGGTTCTAATACCCAAACTGACAAGGTGAAAAACCTGTCGATGTGTCCTTGAGCAAGGCACTTAACCCTAATTTGCTCCAAGGACTGACACTGTAGGTAGGTTCTCATTGTTCTTAACTGAATTGGCTAGTTAAATAAAGGTTGAATAAAAAATATGCTGGGGAGGTAACCTACACAGCAGCCTGGTGTTGTGGTTATCTGTCATCATGCCCTGGGTTCATAGTGAAACACTCCACTCAGCCTCTCTCTCGTCTCCTTCTCTCTGAGGACAGAGGGACTAGCATGATGTATTGGTCCTGATGGAACAGAGGAGAGGACTGAACTGCACCAGAATTGACCCGGCGACAACCAAGACCAAACACTTTAGGAATGTGTCTGACGATGAGAATGCCAAAGATAATGTTTTAACTACTCCTTTTGTGTGTGTATGTGTGTGTGCATGCGGGCTTGTGTGTTCTTTCATAAGTGCAAGTAAAGGTTATATAAATCTACACATTTGGAGCTTGCGTGCGTGTGGAGGCTGTGTGTTTGTGCAAGAGAGTGTGAGTTGCGTGTATTTAGTGGCTTAGTAATTGTGACAGGGTCAAGACCAAGCCACGTCACGTTGCCACTGATTATTTCGCAATTATGTTCTTGATTCTGAAACAAAAGTGCCCAACAATGGTTTGATAAGAATAATACCTTTGGTTTAATGAGACTTGCTGTAACTCCTGTGTTCATTCAATTAGCAAACAGGTCTTCTATTCAGCCCGGGGGACCCCATCCCTAATTTTCCCAAATCAGACACACCCCCGCCCCTCACTGCCCCCACCCCCACCCCACAGCGTCCCACATCGGAGCCTCTGCAACATTCAGGACACAGAGGCTCCACCCCCCTCCCCCCCGGACTGACCCCCCACCCATTTGATTGTGATTGACAGTGTCTTTGTTCCATTGTGCGTAGCTGTCGCCTCTGATGAAGACACACACACACACACATACACACAGGCCTATGTAGCTCACCGTCACTGCGCAGTGCACAGAAAGATCTCTCTGCTACCGCTGTTGCACTACCTGCTGATTAGCTCTACACAGCCAGGACCCTCTGGGTATCACCTCTACAGACAGGGACTCTACAGGCAGACCAGGTCTCCCTCTGTAGGTCTCACTGTCTCTCTCTCTCCCTCTTTCTCTCTCTCTTGGTTTCTGTGTGTCTCTCTCTCTCTCTCTCTCTCTCTCTCGCCATCTCTCTCTTGCAGTGGACTGGGGGTCCAGGGCTGAGGGTCTAAGGCTGAGGGTGCGAGGGGGACAGCTGGTGAGGGAGGCTCTGGGGTGCAGTGCAGACGTTTCTGAGGAGAAGGCCGTCATTAAAGGGGCTCACCCCTCCTCAGGGATGGGAACCAGGTCATATTCTCTCACACGACACAAAGCAGGGTGTGTGTGAGGGGCGGGGGGCGAGGCGAGAGGGCTGGATGGGGAGCAGGCCATGACCCCTTTATATTAATCAACAGATCACTGGCTTGGTGCACAAGCAGATGCACGTGCACACACATGCACACGCACAAGCAGAGGCAAAAGCACGCAGGCGCACACGCACACACACACACACACGCACACACACACACACACACACACAGATAATTAATAGTAGGACTCATGCATCAATAGGCCAATTGGCTATGAGTGTAAGGAGATCTCAGATTAGTTTATATTTCCATGGTCATTTGCAAACAAACATTCTCTCACACACTGTCATCATTCACTGGTTCCCCAGCCGAACCACACACAGAACAACACCAGTGGTTGGAAACATTCACTCAGACCCTAGAAAAACATTATCCAGTCCCAACAATCAGTAACTTCATAGAAGACTTACAACCCCCCCAAAAATGAGCCAATATCATATGGTTACAATTATCTCAATCCTTGTCTCTTTTTAATACACTCAACAGGTCTCCTGCTCACTGAGCTGTGTGTGCTGTGGTGTCTGTAGTGGAATCCCACCCCAGCTGATGGTAGAGCTAGAGAGAACACACAGTGATCTAGGGCCCCCAACTGGTTCACATAAAGTCCTGCAGGCACAATTGAAACCTTGAAGCCTTATCGTTACAATGACATTCTGAAAAATGCGGTCTCGTTCAGAGTAAATGATGAAGTTTATTTCTAAATCAATTAATTACTTTCAAAAATAAGATATTAACAATCTATCCATTCCATTCACAAACCCTTAGAAACCACACATTCAGCTTATAAAAATATGCAGACATATGATTAAACAGCAGAACAACAATACTATTATAAAGACATACATCAAATCAAATGTACAATGAAGGAATCTAGTAGATTCTTTGTAACTCAGAGCTAAATACTGCATTGTACTAAGAGCTTAAGTTCATTGGCTGCTATGTTACACTTTCACTGTGACTGTAATGCTGCTGTTTTCTGTTATTCTTCGTGACTGGTTAAGTTTTGTGTGCTTTGTTTTTCCGTCCACAGACAGACAGATAGACGGATGGACAGACAGTGTCATTGCCCAGCAGCCCCTCAAAAGACCGGGACTGAGGAGATGCATGGCTGTGTTTGTGGGTAAGTTGTTTGTATGTAATCATGTGTATGTATGAGGAGGGCCAGGAGTTTTTCCTGACCACATGATCTGACCAGAAAAAACTCCTGGCCCCATGTATGAGGTCACACTGTACCGTCTGTTTTAGTGCAATTGTGCGTGTTTCCTGGCCAAAGCTTATCCTGGTTCTCTCATGGCCTCTCTCTCCTTCCCCCAGGTGGTCCAGTCTAGTCTACCTGGTTAGCTGTTACTCCTGGGAGAGGGGGGAGGTGTGGGTCTCAATACTGCAGCTACGCCACTGTATACGGCTCACAGGGTGCGTCCAAAATGCCACCCTATCCCTTTCTAATGCATTACTTTTCACCGTGGTAGTGCACAATATAGGGAATAGGGTGCCATTTCAGACCCGGACACAGTCTCCCCTCTCTCAGTCCGGTGAGATGGTGCGTCTGCGCAGGCAGCTGCAGGTCAGGCACTTAAGGATGCTCATGGTGATGTGCATGAGGGGGCCGAAGTTGAACAGCAGGTTGTAGAAGGTGTTGACCGACAGGCCGCCTGTCTCGTCGGCGTACTTCATGGCTATGATGGGCGTGTACAGGCTGTTGGTCAAGTTCCTGAAGCGAGGGTTACTTGACTCAATCACCTTCTTAGTACACTACATGGGAGCGAGAGAGGGGGAGATAGAGACAGGGAGGACATCATTGGGTGTTAATAGCATACCTGAGTTTCTTTCAAATACTTTCAGTGTTTGTTTGTCTGGAGTGCCAGATGGGATGGGATTTGCACTTTTGGGACTATTCCATTGGTTCCATTACACTAGGCAAGCTCTAAATCCCATGAACCAAAGGGTGACACAGGGAGGGGAGAGTGTTCACTAACCTTGGCAATGTCCTCTGGGGTCTGGCCCATGGCCTCAAAGATATCCTTGGAGGAGGGCAGGTAAACATCTTTAAAGTAGCGCACTGTGTCTGCATCAGCTCCTGGGTACTCCATCTTGGCCACGTCCTCCATCATCTTTGTCTCAAACTCAGTGTGCACCGGCCCTGGCTCAATCATAGACAAACTGAGTGGAGAGAACAGAATAGATCTTTATTAATCTCTTACACAGTAACAGCAATTCTTTATTTTTGCTGACACAGTAACCAAGTATTGAGTCACTGGCTGTAATTGAACGACCACTGTGAAAGATACCAAGAGATGTATCGACAGAAACCCAATAGGAGTACAAGACAGACTGAGAGGAACTCACTGGACATTGAACTTGAGCAGTTGGACAGCCATACTCTCACAGAAGCCCTCCATGGCGAACTTGGAGGCAGTGTAGACATCGTTGAACACTACACCTACAGGCAGAGCAGACTCAGGCTCAGGATGAATGGTTGTCAGAGAACAGGACCAGAATCTACAGCTTTTACAGTTAGCCTGCTGGTCCAGATCTGTATATGCGTTAGCCAACCCCTCTATCATTGTCATGCCAGTCTTACCCTGTAGACCCATAACACTGCTCATGACCACGATGTGTCCAGCCCGCCTCTTCTTCATGTCAGGCATGACCTCTTTAATCATCCTCACCACTCCAAAGAAGTTGGTCTCAAACACCCTCTTCATCTCCACCATACTGATGCTCTCCACTGGTCCCAACAAGCCCACACCTGCATTGTTGACTGAGGGGAGACACACACATAGAGGCAAGGGTTGTTGGCCTGTAGTTACACTACCGATACTATACAGTTACTATTGTAACCTTCTATACAGACACCTGTAGTTGAGGTTTAGAGCTGAGGCTCTAAAGCTTTAGTCACAACTGTTGTTTTGTAGGTCGTCCTTGTAAATAAGAATTTGTTCTTAATTGACTTGCCTAGTTATATAAAGGTTAATTATATTTCAAAAATGTGTATGAACACTAGTTTTGTGTCTTGAAATACTTTAGGGACATGAACTCAATAATGTTTGTACCATGTTTTGTGCTGCTACCATGTTGTGTTGCTACCATGTTGTTGTCATGTTACGTTGCTACCATGCTGTGTTGTCATGTGTTGCTGCCTTGCTATGTTGTGGTCTTAGGTCTCTCTTTAGGTAGTGTTGTTTTGTTTCTCTTGTCGTGATGTGTGTTTGGTCCTATATTTATTTTTTATTTATTTGTATTTTTAATCCCAGCCCCAGTCCCCGCAGGATGTCTTTTGCCTTTTGGTAGGCTGTCATCAATTTGATCTTAACTGACTTGCCTAGTTAAATAAAGGTTAAATAAGGTCAGATAGTGATTGCACTATTCATTGTCACCACTAGATGTCAGCACATGACTGAGATAAATAGAGAGGTGTGACGTAACAGTCTGCTGGGCTGTTTTTATTGTATTAAGGCTAGAGGGCGTAGTGTCGGGAGTGGAGGGTCAGTAGTGGACCTATGCATAGAAACATGATCCAGTTTTCCTCGTAAATCAGAGTCCATCAGTTGAAACAGAGGTTAGAGTAATAAGGAGCACATATACACATAGGCCTAGACCCCATTGGCCTAGACCCACTGATTTAGACCGGGGACACCAGGTGTGTGCAATTAATAATCAGGTAGAACAGATAACCAGCAGGCTCTGGACCTCGTAGGGTAAGAGTTGAATACCCCTGGCCTAGACGAATGCAGGATGAACGCATACACAGGCACACACACATTCACAAAACACACACCAAAAAAAGGCGAGGCTATTTGTCCCAAGGCTAGAAATCAGGTCATTGCCACACAAAAGGCCAGGGCAGGAGGTTTAGTTCGTTAGTTCCAGCCCTGTTAACTCACTGAGGATATCAATATGGCGGTCCTCAACACTGTTGATGCACTGCTTGACGGACTCATCACTGCACACGTCCAGAGGAAGCAACATGAGGGTCTTCCCATACACATCACCTGCTGCCTCCACCAGCTTATCCTTCTTCTTTAGGTCACGCATGGTGGCAATGACTGGGAGAGAGGAGAGAGAGAGGGGGGGGGGGGGGGTGGGAGGGAGAGAGAGAGAGAGAGAGAGAGAGAGAGAGAGAGAGAGGGAGCGAGAGAGGAGAGAGAGAGAGGGGGGGGGGTGGGAGGGAGAGAGAGAGAGAGAGAGAGAGAGAGGGGGGGGGAGGGAGAGAGAGAGGGGGGGGGGAGCGAGAGAGGAGAGAGAGAGAGAGAGAGAGAGAGGGGGGGGGGGGGGAGATGGGAGGGAAAGAGAGAGAGAGAGAGGGGGGGGGGGGGGGGGTGGGAGGGAGTGAGAGAGAGAGGCAGAAAGCGACACTGTTGAAGCACTGCTTGACTGACTCATCGCTGCACACATCCAGAGGCAGCAGTATGAGGGTCTTCCCATACACATCACCTGCTGTGACCTGTTGCCACAAGCAAAGGGCAAACCGTGAAGAACAAACACCATTGTAAATACAACCCGTATTACTTTAACTATTTGCACATCATTACAACACTGTACATGGCCATAATATGACATGAAATGTCTCTAATCCTTTGAAACTGAGTGTAATGTTTACTGTTCATTTTTTATTGATTATTTCACTTTTGTTTATTGTCTATGTCACATGCTTTGGCAATGTAAACATACACTACATGGCCAGGTGTGTGGACACTCCTTCAAATTAGTGGGTTCTGCTATTTCAGCCACACCTGTTGCTGACAGGTGTATAAAATCGAGCACACATCCATGCAATCATAGACAAACATTGGCAGTAGAATGGGCATACTGAAGAGCTCAGTGACTTTCAACGTGGCACCGTCATAGGATGCCACCTTTCCAACAAGTCAGTTCGTAACATTTCTGCCCTGCTAGACCTGCCCCAGTCAACTGTAAGTTCTGTTATTGTGAAGTGGAAACGCCTAGGAGCAAAAACGGCTCAGCCGCGAAATGGCAGGCCACACAAGCTCACAGAGCGGTACCACCGAGTGCTGAAGCGCATAGCATGTAAAAATTGTCTGTCCTCGGTTGCAACACTCACTACCGAGTTCCAAACTTACTCTGGAAGCAACGTCAGAACAAGAAACGTCGGGAGCTTCATGAAATGGGTTTCCAAGCAGCCGCACAAAAGCCTAAGGGATCGGTGTGGAAGAACTTGACTGCCCTGCACAGAGCCCTAACCTCAACCCCCTTGAACACCTTTGGGATGAATTAGAACACTGACTGCAAGCCAGGCCTAATCACCCAACATCAGTGCCACAACCTCACTAATGCTATTGTGGCTGAATGGAAGCAAGTCCCCGCAGCAATGTTCCAACATCTATCGGAAAAGCCTTCCCAGAAGAGTGGAGGCTGTTATAGCAGCAAAGGGGGAACCAACTCCATATTAATGCCCATGATTTTGGAATTAGATGTCCACATACCTTTGGCCATGTAGTGTATATTTCCCACGCCAATAGGGCCCTTTGAATTTAATTGAATTGAGAGAGAGAGGCAGAGAAAGAGAGGCAGAGTGAGAGAGGAAGAGAGAGTGAGGCAGAGAAAGAGAGGCAGAGAGAGAGAGGCAGAGACAGAGAGGCAGAGAAAGAGGGGCAGAGAGAGGCAGAGAAAGAGAGGCAGAGAGAGAGAGGCAGAGAAAGAGGGGAAGAGAGAGGCAGAGAAAGAGAGGCAGAGAGAGAGGCAGAGAAAGAGATGCAGAGAAAGAGATGCAGAGAAAGAGATGCAGAGAAAGAGAGGCAGAGAGAGAGGCAGAGAGAGAGAGGCAGAGTGAGAGAGGCAGAGTGAGAGAGGCAGAGTGAGAGAGGCAGAGTGAGAGAGGCAGAGAGAGAGAGGCAGAGAAAGAGAGTCAGAGAGAGAGGCAGAGTGAGAGAGGCAGAGAGAGAGGCAAAGAAAGAGTGGCAGAGAAAGAGAGACAGAGAGAGGCAAAGAAAGAGAGGCAGAGAAAGAGAGGCAGAGAATGAGAGGCAGAGAAAGAGAGAGGCAGAGAAAGAGAGGCAGAAAGAGAGAGGCAGAGAGAGAGAGGCAGAGAGAGAGAGAGGCAGAGAAAGAGAGGCAGAGAGAGAGAGCAGAGATAGAAACAGAGGGTGTGAGAAACACGTGGTTAGAGGAATATATCTGAGATATATGAGACTACATAGAACAGACTGATGACTGACCCACTGACACATAGATAAGCAGATATAGTAGACTTTTACAGGTATATAAGTACACAGACAGACAGACAGACAGACAGACAGACAGGCAGTCAGGCAGGCAGGCAGGCAGAGAGAGAGAGAGAGAGAGAGAGAGAGAGAGAGAGAGAGAGAGAGAGAGAGAGAGAGAGAGAGAGAGAGAGCGAGAGAGAGAGAGAGAGAGAGAGAGAGAGAGAGAGAGAGAGAGAGAGAGAGAGAGAGACGGAGAGAGAGAGAGGAGAGAGAGAGAGAGAGAGAGAGAGAGAGAGAGAGAGAGAGAGAGAGAGAGAGAGAGAGACACACACACACACAACTGCCATGCAGGTCAGTGGGTCTATTCCACATCCACCTGCTTGTGTAACGCACTATTGATTCCCTTTGAACTCTGGACCTGGGAGACATTAACCTAAAAAAGAGTGTCAAACAGTATCTACCATCTACAGTATGTACAGAAAGGTTATCAACATGTTTGCATCTTGTGACTTGACATTCTCCATTCCAAGTTTACAGTGAGGTAAATAACCTCTGTGTTTATTGATGTGATATAACAGAGAAATAGAGAGACAGCAGTAGTACACAATAGAGATCAATGGTGGAAATCAAATGCTCTAATCTGTTCTTGATTACTTTTGTGTTTCCTAGGGCGACAAAACGTCCAGGGACGCTCCTGTGTGTAAGTGTTATTAGGGAACTTTGCCCGATAGTGCCAGCTTCGACTGTATACTGTACACTGTCTATAGAGGGCACGTGTTGTACACTTATGAGTGATATCTTCATGATGAGAGTACAGAGTCTGTAAAGCAACAGAGATGTATGAATTTCAACAGAACAACAGTTTAATTGTTGTTTCGGTTGTTGTTGGAATTATTCTTGGGTAACAGCTTAGTAAACATTATTCAATGGGATCACACTGTTTCTCTGTAGTTGGCAAATGGCACTGCTACAAATGAATACTCACAAGAACAGCGCAATATTTAATCAGGATTTTCCTGATCCTTCAGAGAGAACAGGTCAAGTTATTTCATGCAATGTGGTCTCTCTCTTTCGTGGAAGCAGGTCACAGTTCAACGAGAATGATTCAACCCTGAGTACTGTCGAGAGAGCTGTTAATCGCTTCTGTTGCGCTCCTCTACTTCACGGCAATACATCCCAAGACCCCACTACCCTCAAAGAAAGAACAATTATACGTAACCCTAGACTGACATTAATGATGGGATGTCTGTAGCTGGAAAGTGTATGACAAACGAACAATGTCCGCGACGAGCCCCGAGCTCCGCTAAGCCCCGATGAAGACTTCAAACAAGCCTTGCTAGTGAACCCTCGCTTGTACAGGTCTCAAACTTTGTCCCTCTTTCAACACTCGCTCCAGAGAGGGGACTATAGGCGCATTAGACACGGCACTAAACCGGTGCAGCGGTCTACAATTCAATGCGATAAAGGGGGCTTTGTACGAGAGAAGTCACTTGAAAAGAACTGGCAGTCTCTTTTATGATCCCCGCCTGGCAAGCGTCATCCTCGCGGAGCCGTACCCTGGAAACTCTTCTTTCAGATGATAATAGCTGAATCAAGGGGGATAGAGAACCAGAGGTCTCATCATAGGATTTTTTTTTACTAGCAATAGGATATTTAGTCTAAAAGTAAAACGCTTAGGCTATTTTTTGGGGGCGCAAAGGGCAAACCTGCGCGTAAAAGTTGTTTTGGATAGATTGACTAATTATGACCCTATTTATACACAAAACATATTCCATAAGGGTTCAAACAAAGATCAGAGGGATTTTAGCAGCATGTCGGATCAAGTTTCTGAAGTTAAAGGCAGATAAACAATGTAAAGAAAGCGCATTTACCATGGTAACGCTTCTTTTCATCTTTGGCCAGCAAGACGGCGATTCGTAACCCGATGCCGGAGGAGCAACCGGTGATCAGGACTACTTTTTGTCCACTGCTCGCCATGGCTTGTCCGGTTAGGTCGTGTGTTTTAGTGGTCTTCTGCTCCTGATGGTTGTTGCAGAGCGAGCCCGAGCACTGGACTTTAAAAACTAAAGCGGATCATGCATACACAGCGGCCATGTGAGGGGCTGATTTAGTCACATGTCCTATAAAATCGTTTACTAAAAAAGACGTGGCACCTCGCAAACTCTACTGCCAGTAGAATTTTAAATCTGATAAATTCTGCTTTCCCAGAATTGATACAAAAATAATAGCCTAACTTTTCCCCTGTTTTACTGTGTGTCAGCCTAATATATCGGTAGGGGTTAAATTGATAAGTATTTTTCATGCAATTTTGTACAACAGCCTCAATAAATATTTATTTTCCAGTAGGGCCTATGTTTAATGTTGCTGTGTTTGGCTGCTTTCATATCTGTCACACATAGGCCTATGTATTTCTGCAACCTGGTCTCAGAGCATTTCGTATTATCGGTAGGCTTTTTAAATCAGAGACACTCCATTTAGTACGATATTACGTTTGTATGGTTTTAATTTGTGGATGTCCTTCATCCATTTCGTATGTGTTACGATTTAGAAAAATGTACACTATTCTACAGATTTTCTAAATGTATGATACATTACAAATTCCAATGTGTTGTGGCTAATGTTAGCTAGGTGTCTAGGTGGCTAAAGCTAACGTTATGTAACAATACAAAACTTAACATATCATACTAATTTGACCATCCCGGATTTACATTTGCTATGTTATGTCTATGAGACCTGGCTGATTTTATATATAGGCCTAGTCATAAAACCCCAACTTGTAGGCCTACTTTTGGCTTAAATTAAAACATATTTTATAGGGTATTATTCTTACTAAAATAAACAAATACTAATGAAGAAACGTTAAAGAAAAACAACTTTAGCTGAAACCAGGTGATTGTAGAAACCTATATTACAATTGTGTGCTGCTATTAGACTATTTAATTACCGTGTTGATTAAGGTGTGAAAACACTTGAAGTTTAAGCACAAAGTTCAATATTGTGGTGTCTATTTTCGTCGACCATTGAGTCCTTCGCACGTCACCATATTCAAATTTCATACTGTTGTGGCTTCATCTCTCCTTCAGTAACGTTGTGTAATCTAGATGCGCTACAGCGCTGGAGCTCTCCTGCCATCTGCTGGCGAGGGAAAAGGTCAGACAAGGCTTCTCCCATGTAGTCCCAAATGCAGTTATTATTCCTATTACTGTGTCGCATCCAATGCTGAAAAAAAAGAGCAATTGATGGTAATTCAGTCATGCTGTTTTAAGGGCAGTATTTTAAGTCTATCTAGGATCCCAGGTTCTGCAGTGGTCTAAGGCACTGCATCTCAGTAGCATCACTACAGTCCCTGGTTCAAATCCAGGCTGAGTCACATCTGGCTGTGATTGGGAGTCCCATAGAGCTGTGCACAATTGGCCCAGCGTCTTCCAGGTTTGGCTGGGGTAGGCCGTCATTGTAAATAAACATGTGTTCATAACTGACTTGCCTAGTTGAATAAATAAATAGAAGAAGCAGTATGTGTTTGTTGTCAGTGCAGTAGTTTGAGTAATGCTTATGTGTTGCTTTGGCTAGGAGACGGAGAGATGGGCGTAGTAAGGTGTCAAGGAGCATATGATATGATTGTAAAACCAGGCTGGTTTCCGTAGCGATGGTGACTGGGTTAGAGTACAAAGGTCACACCCATGTTAGAGCTTGTTGGACTCGCAATATGTTATTGCCACAGCTGCGTGGCCAGAGAGGAGAGCTGTCTCTTCCTGTCTCTCTCAGCATATCCATCCATCTCCTGTGCTTTGTGCATTTAACCTCAAACAAACCTGTGACGTACAGTATTCATGAACAGTACCCCCCCCCCCCACAGTATTTACAGTCCACACTGGAGGAATTACATAACATAGGCTTCAGAGATCACTGTTCCTACCTCAATATAGGTATAGAGGACACACACACACACACACACACACACACACACACACACACACACACACACACACACACACACACACACACACACACACACACACACACACACACACACACACACACACACACACACACAGCTGTTAGGACAGTGTATGAGTACAGATCCAGTAAAACATAGACAAGGTTAGAGAGATTAGCTAGACTGTTTGTCTCTTCTTTCAAGTTATTTATGTACAGGCCTCTATGGCCGAGAGCCTCCCTCTCCTCCTCAGGCAGTTATTAATTTCCGTCATAACTTCGAAAGGAGAGATTCTTCCTGCGGGGAGGCATATGTCAACTATGACTGGAATTCTGGATGGATGCACAAAAGGTCAGTCTTCAGCCAATAGCCTGATAGATTGGACACCAGTTTAGCCTTGCTGTGAGAAATGTGACCGCAAGCACATGACACATACAAGACATATAGGTGAAATTAGACAGCCATAGGCCAGTGCAGAGAAACAGAATGAATAAAACGTTGATTGGGAAGCACTTTTCTACTGCCATCGACACAGAGCATTACGTAATGTAATCCCTACCCCCAAAAAAGCGAATATCCCAACTTTTACTCTCTGAAAAATCGTGGTGAAACCAGAGAACAACTTATATTAGATGTTGACTGATAATGGTTAAGGTAAGAATTGTTTAAAAGGGTTTATATGATAATAATGAAGCATTTACAAACTGTTGATCGACTCATTATAATATCCCTATGTCTGCCCCATCTTCACAATGTATTAAAAAAAAACATACATTTCTAAGAATTGTACCGGCACTGTAGATCTACTTTTCAGACTTAGGACAAGAAAACACAAACCATCAATGACACTTTACAGCCATCCTGTAACATTTGGGTGTGTGAATGTCTGATGTGTGTTTGTGTTGCTTCAGAGACTGTCTGTCCATAGTGGTGGGATGAGGCTTGAGGCTGAGCAGCCAGTTGAGGTGAGAAGGGGGCAGGAGCATGGGGGAGTTCCTGGAGTGCCTTCCCCCTGCCTGGGGAGACTGTGGACAGGTGTGTGGAGGTAGACTCATTAGGAGAGCTGCTGGGGAGGGAATGTTGTCAGCAGCCTTCTAGCTATCACTCTGGTATTTGAAGACAGCTGAGAGAAAGAGAGAGAGAGAGAGGAGAGGGAAGGGTGCGGGTTGCACGTTGTTTTCCCCTGCCACGCGCACTCCTCCCTCAGAGCCATGTATAAATCCTCCTCTTTTCTCGCTCTCCACTTTCTCCTACTCCACCTCCTTCAGCCTCCAATCTTTCAGTCCCCCTTTACCTTTTTACCACTTCTCCCCGTACTGTAACTTTCTCCTCTTCCGACGCCGCCAGGTGTGATAAAATACCGTAAGGAAAACATGTTGCCAAAAGACCGCTCTCCAATCTTCTATTTGCCCTCTGACCTTTTCCCTTTGACATCTGACTGTACCCCAGCTGGGCCCTGTGCCACATCAGACCCTCATCCTCTTCATGGGAGTTCAGTCACAGTTCTGACAGGAGACTAGAGAGAGGCAACACATGTTCTCTCTTTTCCATAAGAGCCTAATAGTCCATTTCCTGTATGCTGAGTTGAAGGATACCTAAACATATTCCTTTTGGATGGAACCTTCAGTTCTGTTTATCCCTCAGTTCAGATTAATCTCAGGCTCACTGTCAATGATTTCTACTAATTTCACTGAAAGTTATAAATGATTTGGTCTATGAAGTGACTGAATTTCTTTTAGTCTTTCTTGGTTATAATTATTTTGTTAAGTGAATGAATCCGAACACCAAGTTTCAAAGTTTGACTGAATACCCAATACTATTTTAGGGAACAAATTGTGATAATACATGTAAGAAAAACACTTCTCCATGTAACCTTAACTTTGCAATGAAACATAGCATTGCTTGTCCATGTCTAAATGTGTTAGTCCAGCCTGCTGCATCCTCTTGCCTGTGACAGTGGCCTGGCCACCAGATTGGCTGAGCTGAATGAATTTTGAGGGGACAAATGGGACCGGCTCTGTAAGCACAAACAGTGGCTGTGTGAAAGAACCCAGTGGACTGGAATGTTTGCTACAGGTCAGGAGTGGTGCTTTTTGCTCTTTTGTGTGCAGTCTGCTGAGGAGGTGTGGAATGCAAACTTCCCAGAGGAGGAGAAAAAGAAATGAAAGGAAAAAGGGAAAGATAGTGGTAGGGGGAGAGGGAGAGAACAAAAGATTTAAGTAACAGAGTCGACCTAGAGAGTGAGAAGGGAGAGAGAGACAGGGATGAGACATTTGATAGGATTCTGACGCTGACAGAACAAAAGAGAAGGAGAGAGAGAAGAGACAGAGCTAGAAAAAGAGAGGTGGAGGACAAGAGAGAAAGAGAGAGAGTAGGGACATTGAGAGTGAGAGTGCTGGCGATTGTGTGTAGGTGTGTGTAGGTGCCTGAGATAGAACAAGGCAATGATATATTATGATATTCGTCTTGGAACGTGATGTGTTCATTCACCAGGTACTTTAGATATGAGGTGCTTTAACTTATATCAGCAGGTGTGGTGTGAAGATCATATATAAACCTCAGCTTCCACTGTGACATATGGAGCTAACTGTAGAAGTATATCTACTACATCTGGTCTGTATCACCAGCAGTCAGAAAGCTCTGTACCAAGATGGATGCCCCATCATCACTGTGGGGCATATGCAGAACCAAAGGTGTGTGTGTGGCAGTGTGGGGGTTAACATATGTGTGTAGGGGGGTTAACATATTTAGGAGTAGATTGGTGTGTGTGTGTATGTGTGTGGGGGGGCTTGACATATGTAGATCGGTGTGTGTGTGTATGTGTGTGGGGGGGCTTGACATATGTAGATCGGTGTGTGTGTGTGTGGGGGGGGGCTTGACATATGTAGATCGGTGTGTGTGTGTATGTGTGTTGGGGGGGCTTGACATATGTAGATCGGTGTGTGTGTGTGTGTGTGGGGGGGCTTGACATATGTAGATCGGTGTGTGTGTGTATGTGCCCATACATCCATCAGGCCAAGGATACCACAGTCTGACAGATGAACCTATGTTTTCTCTCCAGAGCCAAACAATCTGATCTCACTCAGAAACGTTCTTTGTTTTCTCAAATTCGATTCGCTCATTTAGTTATGAACGTCAATTTTCTCTCTGTTCAGATTTACTAACTAAAGCCATATTTAGAACTGAGGTTGGACCACATATTAGATTTGGTCTCATCTGTCTCATGTGTTGTCTACAGATGTTAGTAATGCTCTCTTTATGGAGGGAAGGTTCCTGACATCTCCATTTATAACCCACTTTAAATGGACCATCATATATCAACCAATCTGTCACACCTTCAAAATGTTTCAAATATACAATAATAACCATCATCATCATCATCATCATCATCTTCATCACCATCATCATCATCATCTTCCTCATCTTCCTCATCATCATCTTCCTCACTAGACATCCTCCACATTACTGTACCTCTCAATGTAAGTAGATGATAACAGGGTCTGGATGCCTTAGCTTTAGTGTATCATACTGTAGAAGTATATAATAATGAAATGCAAACCGGTGACATCATAGGCATAGGCGTATCACAGCTTGCACTGATGAGATAATATAAGTGTTATGTAAGATATTTAGACTGAAAAAAAAAACAAAGTCAAACAAATCGTTCAAAATGCATATATTCCACTTCAAATGTCAATAAATCAAGATTCTGGCAAGCAGAGATTTCACATGCATAATTCCATCAACCGGATGGCTGACTGTCCTGTCCTGACATGTTCTGCTACTGAGGAGAAAAAGGAAAGTGAGGCAGTCAGTTTAAAAGCCCTTTCTAGGGTTTACACAGATGTAGGATATTAATTTGATCTAGTTTGCTACAGCAGGAAAATAATCCTGCTGCAACAGGAAATTGTAATTATTATGTAGATTATAGTTAATGTACATTTTTGTAGGGGTTGAAACATTTTTCATTAGGGCAAATCAAGTCTGAAATTTCAAAGTGGAAATTAATAACTTTAGAATACTTTTAAAAAATCTAATACTCTACAAGTTTGCATTCCTGCTCTGGTGGAAAATTCTCAGCAACAAAAGAGTGATCAAATTAAGATCCTACATTTGTAGTTCAAAACGCAAAAAAAAACACAGACATTACAATGAATGTAAAGATAAAGTGTCTAGTGGTTAGGATTCGGCGCTCTCACCCCCGTGGCCCGGGTTCGATTCCCGGTCAGGGAACACACTTTTATGAAATTTCCCCCCCGGGGGATCAATCTATCTATCTATCTATCTATCTATCTATCTATCTATCTATCTATCTATCTATCTATCTATCTATCTATCTATCTATCTATCTATCTATCTATCTATCTATCTATCTATCTATCTATCTATCTATCTATCTATCTATCTATCTATCTATCTATCTATCTATCTATCTATCTATCTATCTATCTATCTATCTATCTATCTATCTATCTATCTATCTATCTATCTATCTATCTATCTATCTATCTATCTATCTATCTATCTATCTATCTATCTATCTATCTATCTAAAATGTCACCACATTGCTGTTATCTCTGCTATGGGATGATGACAGAATACAGCTCTTCTCACATTCTCCTCTTCCACCTTCCACCGCCTCAATGATTAAATGATAAGATGTCTCCATCATCACTGACTTAGAGGAGTGAGAGAGAGAGAGAGAGAGAGGATTCATATCAATTAGCTTACATACCACTTAAGTACCACTGTCGTAGTGTATCAGTGAAAAACTTCCAACTGATATGAGTTACAGCTAAAACAAATTACTCCTGTCAGATTTATGATTGAGAAAAAGGCCAGCTAGATCCCATTACCCATCTCTGTACGCGGGACAGATCTCTTGTTTCCTTTAATATCCAAGTCTGGGATAGATTCATCCCATGCCAGTTTTGATCTCTGGTGGATTTTTTTCTCTCCTCACCACAGCATACATACTGTGTCAAAACACAGATAGGCTTTAATGTAGTGTCTTGGTACTCCACATGTTTAGTAAAGGCTGCCAGAATGGTTATGCTGTCACATTCTGGTGATTTGTTAACAGTTCAAACAGAAAAAGAAATATCTGCCGTAACTAATGTTTGTTGTTGAACAATGTTCTTACACCAGTGTTTATGTTGTCTTTTAAACAATTACATTTAAATTTTCATTATCAAATCACGATCAGCCTATTTTCATAACACTATTGAATGAATGAATGATGTCACACCACTGGCCTACGACAGAGTAGAAGTAGAAGTTCCTCTTAATATATAATACATTTTCCCACCATGTACAGTATATGTGGCATGAACTATAACTGTAAGTATGCATTCTAGTAATTTGTCAAAGTATTTTGCAGTGAAATCTACATGGAAAATAGTCTAAAGTAAACTGTTGTTTTGAGGCTGAAATTTCATCCTCAGGATTATTTAATCATAGACAAACCTTGTATTAAATATGTTGAATTTGTACGTTCAAAACAAAGTCATATCTTCAACGTTATATCTACTGTCCTAAAAAAAAAAAAACATTGGTCTCCTGGAGAATTGAGCTCCAGCTATGCTTTCTCCCATCCAGGGTTTTAACCAAGCGCAGTTTACTACTGATACATGTCACTGACTGTTACTAACGTGCTATCGTGAGAATTACTTTTGAGAGATCTCCACCTAATATGAACTGCTGCTATCAAAGTCATTCCAAAGTGTATTTTAACAGAGCTAATTATATGTCACCATACTTTATCACTCATATCATCAATGATGCTATTTAGGCTTATATAGCGTTTGCAAAGTCATCAACAGCTATCGTTTCAATTTAACCCAGATTTAAACTAAAATAGACCATACAATAGGCCCAGGGTTTCAAGCTTTGGTTGATTTAAAATGTAATTATATTTAAATCAAATCAAACTTTATTTAAATTGATTGGATTTAGTCCTATTCATTAACTTAGATTTTTGTTTGAGATGGACGTGACTCCAACATATCAATTATTAATTCAATTCAGTATCACTTTTTATAGACTATTAGCCTATTAACTTGTTGACAAGTTAACAAAAAATATGTTGGATTCACATTTCCATACTAACCAAAAATACAAGTCAAAGAATGGGATTAAGCCAGTGGCTCTGATGGAACTATCCAAGCAGTAGATACATCTCCTATAAATGTTGATATTTGGTTTCATTGTCAACTAAACACAATTCAATACTACTTTTTTTAATATAGTAAATAGCCTAAAGTTCAGCCTATTTCTTCTTATGTAATCATGTAAATATTCAAGATAGCATGCATAGGTCTTTGCAGGTCTGTGGAGATCTTCACAATTGCTGCATAGAATATCGAACGGCTTGGATCACTTGCACCATGTACTTTTAATGTAATCTCAACTGCAATCCAGGTCATTTGATTCATGCTATTAGATGAACGTGTGACACACATGAATCTGTTGTAGAAATAAACAAAATATCTGACATTATATTCTCATTTGAACTTTGCTGTTCTTTTAAATGGTTGAAAGCACCGTGACATTTTGAGTCACATTAGTTGAATGTGATAACACATTCAACTAACTTTTGGCTGTCTTTTTGAGGGTGAATACAGTATAGGTTGTATTCTCATTGATCAACGTCCTAACCAAATGATACCCAATTATCCACATTGAAATGACATGGTGTGCCCAGTGGGTTGGTTGACCTCTTAATCGGGTACCAAGTGCGAGCCATAGGCAGGACTCTGGGTAGAGTCAGCCTTACCACATCACAGAGAAGTGAGCTGTAATGTACAGTAGACAGAAGGTCAAAGAAATCCTTATCCATAAGTATCCATCTCCTCCCATACATCTGTAAATCCATCTTCTTGCAGATACAATAAATTAAATCCATGTCATCCATACATTTTTTGTATTTTTGTGGTTTTACCACAGTGCTTTGAGGAATCCACAGGACTCTGAAGCATTGGTAATTTTGGAGTTTTCCTCCCGCAGACTCCCATAACAGAGGTTTCCTTTCTAGATTCATATTGATTTCCCATGAATGAGGTTATACAGGAAGTATTTGATAGAAGTATGGTTACAGTAAATCACAATGGGGGAACAAAGCCAGCTATGTGTTTATGGCTTCCTCTTAATGGTCAATACCACAGTGGGCTGAGAGAGAAGGAGAGAAAGACAAAGGAGAGAATCCACAGGACTTGGTCTGATCTGTTTGGTCTCTAGCTGTGCATTGTGCAGTACAGTCCTGGGAGGACTGTTGGTACACAGCACATGGCTCTGGAAGTATTTCTCACACTGTGCTCAGACTAACCACTACACTCTTAGTAACTATCTGCTAAAACCTGCCAGGAATGTGGTTCTGACTCAGGGGAGCTAAGCCCTGTGCTGGGACATGGGGGGCAGGAGTTATCTGCATGTTTCTGGGCCTCTCAGGCCTCGTTCTGTAGTCCCTCTAGATATGGCTCTCGCTCATGTGTTTTTACCTTTATGGAGTGTTATTGAATTTTGCTAAACGTTTACTTGTGTTTTCTAAATGGAACAACAAGGATGCAACATGTCGCTTATTTTCACCACGCTATTTCCTCTAAAGTGAGGCTGTAGCATTTCAAACAGTTTCATATTTAGCCAGGGTCCTAAATGAAAAGCAGCATTAGTGAGTTAAAAGGGGGATTGTTAAATCCCTCCTTTCCCTCTCATTGTGATTAGAGACTTGTCTTCTCTCTGCTCCCCTTGAAATGTGAATTTGAGGAGAAGCAGGGTTGTGCTCGGCTCATACACATTCTCTCTGGTTTTAAATATGAGGAGCTGGAACTATCTTTGTTCTCCCTGGCCCACATACAGAGAGCCTGTCGTGGCCTGGGCCTATGGTGATGTCTATTCTGATAATTCTCAAATTTGACGAGCTCTTCATAAGGCTTATGCTGAAGAGCAGCATGTCTAAACCGAACCCTCAAGACAGGGGTTTCTGGGCTTTTGGCATGATTCTTCACACTGTATAAAGGCTTGCAACAGGGTCCCAATTGTTAGCATACCACGGTCTGTGAGGACAAAGAATATAGGGATATCCCTGTAAAAACATGTTCCTTGGAAAATGGAGGGAACATAAAAAGGTATCTTTGATATTCCGCCAAAAGTTGACAGGTCGTATATACTGCTTTCTTCCTCCTTCGTGGAAGCTGAATCTTTTCACAAATAGGGAGACCTTCTCTTTCAAGGTGACGAGACCAACATGATCAAACACATGTAGACCACAATTAGATGGCCATGCCATGATCAGTCATCTGACCATAAATTGGGGTTGTAGGGGATCTGGGTATGGACAAGTAGCACTGGGCCCAGACATTTCTGACCTGTCAGCCTCTAGGGCCTCTCACCTCCCAGAGCTGGAACCTATAGGTGAGATGGCCCCATGGCCCCCAGCCGAAGCACAGTCAGGCTGCTGCTTGAAGGAGCATTGGAGGGATGATATCGCAACAATGCGGGAATGAGATTAGAGTGATGGCTGATGGGAGAGATAACCTCCCCTGTTCTGGAGTCAACCTGGGATCGTACTCCTTGAACTGGCCAGGGGTGTCGAGATGTGACTCACTCCCCTTTGATTTATTGCTGTGAAGTTCAAAGCTTGGACGGATGCGTCCTCCGGCTATGTTGTGTGAGCCAAGGCTTTAACCTGCTGACAGAAACACATTTTGGTGTATGAGGATGTTTATGGCTATACATTGGTGTATGGTGTACGATTGTACACATTTAGAAAATTAATTTCAACATCATAATCATAGTGGATTTGTCTCTTTTGCTGATGAACATCTAAATGAATCACCATCATCATAAAATTACAACCGTTTTGTTATAGGCCTCAGCCTGCTGAAAGATCCACAGGTTTGACAATTGAGCAAATTGATACCCAGTAACACAGGGGTCTTCAAACATTTCTTGCCCAGGGACTGCTGCCCAGGCAAACTGGCAACCCAGGAACTCCTATCAGGTGAGTGATAATGGCAAGGAGAAACATTTTAAAATGAATAATTAGATAGCAGCTGTTTAGCTGGTTAAACAAAGGTTAGCCATGTGTTGGCAAAAATGTAGATTTAAAAAATAGATATACTCTCTATTTACGCTGGACACCCTGCAGTAATTATACGGACCCCTAGGTGGCCGAGGGCCCAGGTTGAATACCCTGCAGTAACAGTAACAGACAGAAAGTTTGCAGCGTGATAAGTAACACTGAGTAGTAGTGGTGAAAGGAAGTGCTGAGTCTGACAGGATCACTGATCATCCGTAATACAGGTGCGACATAGAAAATGACCAGCAGTAGCCACAGTAACGTGGCTACTCAGGCCTCTGTAAGCATCGTTGTTCATCCTTTCCCCCCCAGAGTTGCGAGACCGTCCTATGGGAGGGAAAGGAGGAGGAGGGAGGGGGGCGAGCGAGAGGGAGGGTGAGAGGGGAGAAATTGAATGAGGGACAGAGAGTGAAGAGGAGAGGATCCTCCAAAAAAACAAAGCAAGCGAAACTGCAGAGCGAATGTGCACTGCTCGAGCGCCGCACTGGTTTCTTTCCCTCCACTACGCATGGTTGCGTAGCTCCCTCTCATCTAGTTTTGTATCATAAAGTTCTGCTGAGGCAAGGAGGTTTCTTCTCTGAAAGATGGACCGTTTAAAGAGGACGGCGACGTGCAGGAGAATACCGCTATTTCTTATTATAATGCTTCACGCAACTACGGCACAAGCTGGTAAAGTATCTGTTGGAATACACCTGCTAATAAATAAAAAGTGATCGTTTCATTTTATGGATTGAAAAGGATAGTGGACCCTTTTATTTTCTTTGTTGAGAATAGGCTACAAAAGTTCATATTCGGTTGTCTTGCACTTGCTACCCCATTTTTTATAGAAAGTTCTGGACACTTCAACAGACACCAAACAAAACTTTATAAGGTGTGAATTTGTTCGCAAATTGCGAGCCGAATAATAATTCAATTATGAAAGGCTCCGTCTGAGTTTATTAGATTTTCGGCGATGCTGGATTGAAGTTATCCGCTGTGCTGCTCCGGCTCTGGATTATTCTCGAAAGTAGTATTTCATACTTTGTTAAACCACTTACAATTATGCAAAATGTAACTCTTGTAAAACATAATTTTATAAGTCAACAAGTATACGTTTTATAAATCAATCAATCATTATTTATAATTTATAGTCTATTCTGTGTGATGTGTGTGATGGATGGTTAACTCAGTTTGTCCAATTTAGCATCGTTTTGGGTTTGAATATTAATGTGTCCTCAAACCCATGTCCATTCTTGTATGCTTCATCAATTTGGATATTGGGCTTGGCTTTCTCTGTGAGTGAGGGGGGAAACGATTACCCCTGGAACACTCTGATGTCATGTTTGAGTTTGCTCGTGACCAGTGTCGGTTTACTGTGAAACAATTTAATGTTGGTTTGAGAAGGAGGTGAATGGCAGATCACTGACCGACCTGAGTGTATTAAAATTCCTGGCATGGAGCTGTTTAAAAGGTGCTCACATAGGCTTCACGAAAAGGAGCTTAGTATGACTAGTCGTCATAAAAACCTGTCTTAGAGCCATTTACTAATCATTTATTAATTTATAACACATTTGGTTTTCTTTATCACAGTGTTGTTATTGTGTAATAGGTATGGTAAAATGAAGATGGAGCATTTCCGTTTCCCTATTAATCTTCATGTATAACTTTATTCCTTTGATATTCTAAATCCAGCTCATTAATATATCAGATATAAATAACTTTATTCCTTTGATATTCTAGATCCAGCTCATTAATATATCAGATTTAAATAGGATTAGATACTATGGAGGAAATAAGGTATTATCGAGAATTTGTGTCTTGGGTTTTGACCAACAGCAGAATAAGTGGATGCACACCCTGATTGGAAGGAGCTGCTTTCTGTTGTTTTTAGATCTGTAGCCATTACAACATGCCTCCATGTTCTACCACCATAAACAAAGATATGGTGAGGCCTGCTATGTTTGTGGCCTGGTCACAGGCTTTTGGGCATGCTCACCTGTCACTGCAGGTACGAAGCCATTATATAAAACTACCAATAAAAACTTTGTACTGGGAGTCTGAACTCAACTAGACGTCTGCCAGCACCCCACCACACTGGGGCTATTAGGCCTGCTATGAGCAGCAATATAGCTATGCCTTCTGGGAGTGTTTTGAGTGTCTTAGACCTGCAGCATTTGACTGTTTCCTTGCAGGTGCACCATTATAGAGGCTAGACTTTACCGTCAAATGCTTACTTATTTGAGACCCTGTTGTTCATCTTGGTGTGGTTGGGTTGTCTGTAATGAGAGGTGGTAGGGTGAGTCAGAGAATAATATGACGGCTTGAATGTGTTGGAACTTTGGGGAATTGTACGTTGTTGCTCTGCTGTGTTGATACGACAGTACAGGATAAGTGATGGTGTTTGATAATGTGTGGACTGGGGCAGTATGAGTGGGAGAATGTTTTCACATGTGCTCTGTGTGTGCTCTGCATGTGCCTGGGAGAGTATCAAGACTGTACTTTGTAGTGATGTTTGACGACAGGAAGAGAGACATTCACGTCCACAGTTTGTGACTCCTCTGTTCCTCTAACGCTTCACATTTCTTCAATCTCTCCTTTCTTTTCTCTTCTTTTTCTTTTGCTGTTCAAAGACACCGGAAAAGGGGGGTTTGTTTTGATTTCATACACTGCATCTCCTCCTCATCTAAATTCTCCTCCCTTCCTGTGTCCCCCCCTGCCTCCCCCACCTCCCCCGTCCTGGCAGTATGACAGTGGGGAATTCACGCGTGCAGCCCTCTCTCTGAATCCCATTTGATCCAGCCGCCTTGCTGATCCTGCACCAGACTCCCAGAGGAGAGGACAAGTCATGTTCCTCTTTGATCATGCTACAAATGAGCCTGGGAAAATAGAATCCAATGAAAAAAAGAGGACGATTTTAGAAATAAACTAAAAAGAGGAGAGGAAAGTTTGATGCCTGTTAGTGCTACCGGCATCCGCTGTCACATGAATCATGAAAAGATGCTGAAGTGCATGTCATTATCTCCGCCTGAAACAAGACATGTCTCCCCTGGTCTGTTGGTGTGGATCTTGGCTGCCATTTTGCCTTTTCTGCAAAACTGTTAGGAATTCCCTGACATCCAGTACAGTGCCTTCAGGAAGTATTCAGACCTTTTTCCACATTTTGATAGTTACAGCCTTATTCTAAAATGGATTAAATATATTTTTAAAAATATCTCAGTAATCTACACACAATACCCCATAATGACAAAGTGAAAACAGGTTTTTAGAAATGTTTGCAAATGTATTAAAAATAGAAAACAGAAATACCTTATTTACAGTATTCAGACCCTTTGTTATGAACCTCAGAATTGAGCTCAGGTGCATCCTGTTTCCATTGATCATCATTGAGATGTTTCTACAACTTGATTGAAGTCCACCTGTAGTAAATTCAATTGATTGGACATGATTTGGAAAGGCACACACCTGTCTATATAAGGCCCCACAGTTGACAATGCACGTCAGAGCAAAAACCAAGCCATGAGGGCGAAGGAATTGTCCGTAGAGCTCTGAGACAGGATTGTGTCGAGGCACAGATCTGGGGAAGGGTATTAAAACATTTCTGCAGCACTGAAGGTCCCCAAGAAAACAGTGGCCTCCATCATTCTTAAATGGAAGAAGTTTGTAACCACCAAGACTCTTCCTAGAGCTGGCCGCCTGGCCAAACTGAGCAATCGTGGGAGAAGGGCCTTGTTCAGGGAGGAGACCAACAGCCCGATGGTCACTCTGACAGAGCTCTAGAGTTCCTCTGTGGAGATGGGAGAATCTCCCAGAAGGACATCCATCTCTGCAGAGAGATCCTTGATGAAAACCTCCAGAGCTTAGGTTCACCTTCCAACAGGACAGTGACCCTAAGCAAACAGCCAAGACAATGCAGGAGTGGCTTCGGGACAAGTCTCTGAATGTCCTTGAGTGGCCCAGCCAGACTTGAACCCGATCGAACATCTCTGGAGAGACCTGAAAATAACTGTGCAGCAACACTCCCCATCCAATCTGACAGAGCTTGAGAGGATCTGCAGAGAAGAAAGGGAGAAACTCCCCAAATACAGGTGTGCCAAGCTTGTAGGGTCATACCCAAGAAGACTCAATGCTGTAATCGCTGCCAAAGGTGCTTCAACAAAGTATTGAGTAAAGGTTTTGAATACTTATGTAAATGTGATATTTCCTGTTTTTAAATATAAATTAGCAAAAATGTAAAAAAAAAAAATAAATAAATTGTTCTTGCTTTGTCATTAAGATTGATAACTTGTTTTTGATGAAGGAAAAAAACAATTTAATACATTTTAGAATAAGGCTGTTTCCACAAAATGTGGAAAAAGTCAAGGGGGTCTGAATACTTTCCGAAGGCACTGTATGTGTAAATAATATCAAACATCTCATGGTGCCTGTCTCAAATCTATACTAAGCGATGAACATCTGGCTTCCAGAAACAGAACAAGAAGAAGCCAGTTTCAGAGTATCAGACGGCTCATGCCTCTCTTAGAAGAATGGGGATTGAGGCCCTCTCTACACAAAGAGACCCATATGAACAGTCCTCTCTCTCTCTGTGATGTCCCCCAGCCTGTCATACAGGCTTTTATTCCAAGTTAAGCCTTATCAGAGCTTTACATCATATGTTGACTTCCTAGGGAATCTTGACAGTTTGTTAGCTATCTGACCAAAACCATCTGCAGTCTTATCTTAACAATATACATGTCAAATTATACTGATGGCCTGGCAGTTTTCACTTGGATACAATGTCCTCTTCAAACGGTCCAGTCAGTGTCCATTAGAGTAAGCACTGACACCAGGTAGTAAACTTTAACAGGGTCTAATGCAACGTGAACCACAGTAAGTCAGCTTTACAATATCAAGAAATGCATCAAGTTATCATCAACAACTGACTGGAGTGAACAAAGAGAAACTGCCTGTACAACAGTGGAGGCTGCTGAGGGGAGGACGGCTCATAATAATGTCCGGAATGGAGTGAATGGAATGGTATCAAACACATGGACATCATGCATTTGATGTATTTAATACCATTCCACCTACTCCACTCCAGCCATCACCACAAGCCCGTCCTCCCCAATTAAGGTGCCACCAACCTCCTGTGCTGTACAAGTACACGTGCAATGCATGTAGCATGTTTGTGAAGGGAGGGGAGGGCTTGTTTTGGTTGCCATAGCTCTGCTATTGCACACCATGACACCAACATTTTATGATATTTGAGAGAGTGATTGATGGTAAGAGTTGACTGGAATTCTTTGTATTTGTGTATGCGAGTCTCTCTCTCTCTCTCTCTCTCTCTCTCTCTCTCTCTCTCTCTCTCTCTCTCTCTCTCTCTCTGTCTCTCTCTCTCTCTGTCTCTCTCTCTGTCTCTGTCTCTGTCTCTGTCTCTCTCTGTCTCTGTGTGTTTACAGTGGACAGAGAGGGAGTGCGAGCCCGGGGCAGGTGTTTCCTCTATGGGGCCGGCAGCAGCAGTAGGCCAGTTTGGCCCTCATCTCATGCAGTTAGCAAATAACAGCAGAACAAACTGTGGAGCTAGAAGAATGTCAGGGTGACGTGTGAGGAAGGGAGATGTGGAACCAATATCAAATCTGTCCAGACAACAGACACTCTCCACACACACACTCCTCCACAAACACACATTTACACACACACTGGCCATAAGCCTTGCCACGGAGGTTAGCTATTGACCCACATTCACTATAGAGCAGTGGTTCTCAAACCTCTCCTCTCTCCCCCAGACGTTTCACAATTTGGTTGTAGCTTTGAACTGGCTCACCTAATTCAACTCAATTAGTTGACAAGTTGAATCAGGTGTGCTAGCTCTGGAATAGATCAAATACATGGAACGGCTGGGGGTCCCAGAGGAAAGGTTTGAGAACCACTGCTATAGAGTAATCGCTATTACGCCTAAAGGAGACTGTTATTATGAGTGGGCTTGTACTGTACGGTACAGTATGGATAGAATGCAAATTAGTGAAAGAACCCACATGCTCAGATCCATCAGGCTCACACATGTTCTGTCCGTGTTCCTGAGCTGTTGGAGCGTCGAAGAGTGTGTGTGTGTGTGTGTGTTGGAGCATGTAGGAGAGAGGAGAGCTAGGGTTCAGCAGCATAGCAGCAGCAGGCAGAGGATTCCACGTCGGCCTCCCACACAACCAACGGTTTGAATGGCTCCCAAGCTCCCCAGCGATAACTCAAAGCAGACCCAGTGCTAGCCCCAGCCCCGCAGCCCAATCAACATGAAGAATTCTTCCAACACAACACATTCCTCTGTCTCTCCATGTAAACTTTTTAACAAGCCTTGTCCGCTTGATAGTGGACATATCTGATTCTCCGTTTCTCTAGACTATCTCTCCTTCTCTGTTTGAAAGTGTGTAAAGAGTGGGTTTCACAGGCAGACCCAAGACAGACAGACAGACGGACAGACAAGGACAGATCGGGAAACAAACCACAATGTTTATAGTATTGACGTGGTTTTATAGCGCGGTTTGTGTTTTTATGGTTTTATATTGTTACAGAGTGTGTTTTTGTGTGTACTGTGTGTGTATGCGCTCTCTTTGGTTGTTTATTCGTTTGACTGGGTGTATGTGTGTTCGGCTATAGGCCTATGTGTGTGAGTAGGCCTATGAGTGCTCAATCGAACTAACATTTAGAACATGGTTTAATGTTGATGAATGTGGACATGAGTGTGTGTGGGAGCATGTTTCTGGCGTGCTCCTGTTCTTTTGTTCCCCCTCCCCTCTCTTCTCCTAGCCTTAGCACCTCTGCTGTCCACAGCACAGTGCCTCATGACCTACAGAGGTCAGAGGTCAGTCTTAGGGTCATTTGATTTAATTCTAGCCCCTCTTGGAGGTTCTGAGAGATGTTTTCAGTGCTGTTCTAGACACTTTCTCCTGTCCCTGGATTCTTCCCTTTTACTGCCTATCAATCTGTATCCACTTATTACCAACCACCAGCTTTTATGCAGAAACATCACTGGGGACTTTTAATGCAACATACAAAGACTTGACTTACATATGATATGGCTGACCTGCCGATCTTTAAACATCCGGTAACATCTGAGTAATATACAGATAAAGGCAGAGTGATCTGCATATCTCAAAACATCACACAGAACACCACATCAGATCTGGATTCAAACGTGTTTTCTGTCAAATACTTGGTGCAGTTGAATCAGTGGAATAGTCCCAAACGTTCAGACCCTGGCCTGTCCATCTGGTACTCCATGCAGGCTCAATCAAACTCTCAAAGTATTTGAAAGAAAACAAATACTATTTGAACTCTAATGCATATCCCAAAAGATCCCACATTACACCCAATGCAATTGGAACGGTCTCCTCAGCACAGGGTGTGATGCTCTTGGAAACATTCTCAGCCAAGTTTGTGTCTGCACTGTAAAAAAAACAATAGCATTTGAGTTGATTCAACCTACAATTGTATGGTAACCAGCAGCAATAGGATTGTGAGTTTGCTCAACATGAGCTGAACCAACATACATTCTCAAGTTGAATTGTAGGTTCACTCAACTTTGAATTTTAGGTTCAGTGAACATACAATTCAACTTGAGAATTGATTCTACCTTATTTGCATATTTTCCAGTGTGCCTTACCTTTCGATGAATTGTAGTTACCACCAGTGACATTTGTTAGCCACAGAGACATGGTTGTTGTATTCAGTAGCTTTCAGTCTTGTAGCATTCACCAAGTGTCTAAGTGAATATGTATACACTACATTATATACACTACATGACCAAAAGTACGTGGACATCTCATTCCAAAATCCTGGCCATTAATATGGAGTTGGTCCCCCCTTTGCTGCTATAACAGCCTCCCCTGTTATAGGAAGGAATTCCACTAGATGTTGGAACATTGCTGTGGGGACTTGCTTCCATTCAGCCATAAGAGCATTAGTGAGGTTGGGCACTGATGTTGGGTGATTAGGCCTGACTCGCAGTTGGTGTTCCAATTCATTCCAAAGGTGTTCGATGGGGTTGAGGTCAGGGCTCTGTGCAGGCCAGTCAAGTTATTCCACACCGATCTGGACAAACCATTTCTGTATGGACTTCACTTTGTGCACGGGGGTATCGTCATGCTGAAACAGGGACCTTCCCCAAACTGTTGCCACAAAGTTGGATGCACATAATTTTATACAATGTTATTGTATGCTGTAGCGTTAAGATTCAGCACATGGAGGTCCCGTTCTGTGAGCTTGTGTAGCCATTGTTGCTCCTAGACTTTCACTTCACCAGAACAGCACTTAACAGTTGACCGGGACAGCTCTAGCTGGGTAGAAATGTTACGAACTGACTTGTTGGAAAGGTGGCATCCTATTATGGTGCCATGTTGAAAGTCGCTGAGCTCTTCAGTAAGGCCATCCTACTGCCAATGTCTATGGAGATTGCATGGCTGTGTGCTCAATTTTATACACTTGTCAGCAGTGGGTGTGGCTGAAATAGCCGAATCCACTAATTTGAAGGGGTGTCCACATATTTTTGTATATATAGTGTATATCATAAGGCCTTTTTCTGAGGGCCTAGTTACACCCAGGGGTGAGAGTAAGCCAGTAGGGTCCGGTACCGTGTCCCGGATAAAAAAAATATTGGGGGTACGCCGTACCGGTAAAACGTGAGCCTATCACAAAAAGTAACACAAAATGCCAAGAAAATATAGACTATTACATCATTATTTAACATTACTGCATGTCAGCCGCATGGAAAATTAGCAAATTGACTTGAAACCCATATATGCTCGAAATTGTGTTGCGGCGGAGATGGACGGCAGTAGATGCAATAGTTTAGGCCTAATGACAATCTCAGAATGTCATTACAATACATGTTTAGGTGTTTTATTAACAGATGTGTCTTTCCATTCATGAAATTGCGGGTGTGCAGTACACTGTTTGGATACTGGAATTATTTTGTGAGTGAACGAGCGTGCGCAGGTATCCTACATGAGCATTTCTTTAATGTGATCAAGACGAAAACATCAATACTGGCTGTGTTTATGCCACAAATGCTCATATATATGAGAACTCTTTAATAGGCCTACTAGGCCCACAGAGATCATATATTAAATTAATAGGCATATGATTAAACCCAGGATATAAACCATAGGGAGCACGCATAGGGAACCGTTAAGAAGTGGCGGTAGGTAGCCTAGTCGTTAGAGCGTTGGGCCCGTAACCAAAAGGTTGCTGGATTGAATCCCCGAGCTGACAAGGTAAAGATCTGTTGTTCTGCCCCTGAATGAGGAAGTTAACCCACTGTTCACCGGTAGGCTAGTTAAATAAAGGCTAAATTTAAAAATAAATTAAATCTTCACCCCTGGTTACACCCTAACATGGTGGTCTAAAAATCCTGGTTTACAGGCCTCATCAAGCCTGCAAGTGAGGATATCTAACAATTTGAACTTTTACCTCCGTCGCAAGCTACATTGAGAATGACTGGGAAGATTGATTATTGAGACTACCTAAATCATAAAAACAAGAAAGATTTATGTTATTTATGTTTGTGTAGCGTAAGATTAATCAACATATCAATGTACATGCAAAAATATAGATATTGAAACAAACAATTCTGTAATTGTCACGGTGCGTATATAAGGGACGATATACGGAGCGCTGATGGAGTGACATCCTTTTTATTTATGAATGAGATGAACTCTTTTTTTTTTTTTTTTTTTTTTCACCTTTATTTAACCAGGTAGGTCAGTTGAGAACAAGTTCTCATTTGCAACTGCGACCTGGCCAAGACAAAGCAAAGCAGTGTGACAAATAACAACACAGAGTTACACATTAAACAAACAGTCAAAAACACAATAGAAAATCTATATACAGAGTGCAAAATGTAGTGCAAAAATGCAGTAAGGTTAAGAGGTAGAACAATAAATAGACTATAGTGGTGAAATAAATTACAGAATTATCATTATTAACACAGGAATGAAAAGTGTGCAAATTATGATGTGCAAATAGAGATACTGGAGTGCAAGATTAGTGAAAATAAACAAAAAAATAAATATGGGGATGAGGTAGTAGTGTGGGCTATTTACAGAAGGGCTATATACAGGTGCAGTGATCGATAAGCAGCTTTGACTCACGAAGCATTCAAAAATAGAAAGGAGAGAGAAAAACTAAACTATAAACAACCAAAACACGGTGACTGACTGACTGACTGACTGACTGACTGACTGACTGACTGACTGACTGACTGACTGACTGACTGACTGACTGACTGACTGACTGACTGACTGACTGACTGACTGACTGACTGACTGACTGACTGACTGACTGACTGACTGACTGACTGACTGACTGACTGACTGACTGACTGACTGACTGACTGACTGACTGACTGACTGACTGACTGACTGAGTTCTGCCACATGCAGACAAACAGAAACAAACAATGATCCCCACACAGGTGGATGTGGAGGACTGCTAAATACTCTCCCCAATCAGAGACAACACTAGACAGCTGTCTCTGATTGGGGATCATTAATCCTCCCTCACTGACGTGAGGACTGGGTTGTGGCTCATCCACTCCCCCTGATGGGAGTTAGCGGCTTCACCACTACCCAGCCCTTACAGTAATAGAGCATGCTGGGAAATGTGATAATGATGGGTGTGGTTTTGAGTAGTTTTGATCAAACATTAATTAATAATTTTACTCAACAATCTTGTTTAAAAACATTCAGCTTACTTCGAGCATAATTTGTTGAGTAAACTGGTTAAATTGACTTTTTTACAGTGTGGCCCTGATGCTCAGATGGAGAAATCCCTGTTCACAGGCGTGATTGTGTTTGAACAATGTTGGTATTGTTGCCTTTTTTCTGGAGTGGAAGTGGTGTGTGACTCATATCAGGGGGAAAGGAATGTCTTCAGATATTAGGTTGAGTAGAGACCACTGTGATTACATGTATGTTCATGCATGATAGAGGTCGTGGTGCTCAGTTGTATGCAGAGAAAGAGAGAGCAAAAGAGAGGGAGAAGGAGAGAGAGAATTTTAGTAGCCCACTATGAAGCTGCTAGGAATGTCTATTAGACTATTTAATGCCTCACCGGGGTGCCGTGCCGTCGGCAACACAGACCTGGAACTGTTGGGGTGTTAGGACCTAGTTTAACAATTGTGCATCCATCCGTGAGTAACTCTGGTCTGTAGTCACTCATTCACTCAGGACCTATTTATTAATTCAGGTCTGTATATACATACTCATGTACAGTTGTTATATCATATCACGTGCAATATTGCAAGTAATTCTTGGACTTAACTTACGTAGTCATTCACTCAGGAATGCATATTAGTATCCTGTCAGTTGTATCTTTTTTCATTGCTTTTAGTATATCGAATGTGCAATACGTGCAGTTATCTGTAATTAAACCCTGCAATAAGGACTGTATTTTAAGGGAATTACTATTATTACCCCAAATGATATCATACACACATTTAGCTATTTAAGTATCTCTTCCTGTCATTTACCTGTATAGTTAATGTAACCATGCTAATATTCACTTACCTGTAAATTTAACTGTATATTTACCTGTACAGTTAATTTAACAATGCAAAATATTCACTTACCTGTTCATTTAACCAGTCTGTCTATTAAGTAAATCTATCTTTAGAAAAGCGGTCGAGGACAGAGAACAAATGATGCCCATGTGTGATAGAGCTGAGAAAATGACCAATCTTCCTGCCTGCAGGACATATATGAAGGGTGTTTAGTACATGTAGTATCTCACTGTGACACTTGTTGTGTACCATTAGCAGTGGACAGAGAAATCTCTGTGAGGGAGGCAGAGTTAGTGGGGCCTGTTTTGTCTGTCAGCCAGGGCAGAGGAGAGGAGGACTAGAGAGGACAGTACTAACTGCCGTAGGGGAGAAGTTGTTCTCAGACACAAACAGGCGGAGTGATTCATGGTCTTATAAAGGAGGGGAACAGCAGGGAGGACCAGAAGAGGAGACACAGACAGGAGTAAGAAGACCCAAATGTCACACTTGGGATGTGTGCTGTACACTCAGTGCCATTCTTGCTAGATGAGTGCTGGAATTTGGTGAGAGTGGAAAATATGTACAGTATGGCTGAACTCTGACCTTATGTGGCACTGGAAAACATCTTGTTCTAACAAAGCACTGCTTTATTTATAGTTCTGCATGGCCAGAACCACACATACAGTATAATTCTCATCTCTCCAGTGTAGTGTAGGTAGATGTGGTATATGTATCACTGACTCAGTCTAAGCTAGGGAGATCAAACACACTCTACAGACACGTAATGGCTCCAACAGTTAAGGTGAGGTGAGGATTATTAGGAGGTCTAATGAGATTCAGACAGGTGATGCTGGTGGAGGAAGCATCGCTGCAGGACAGACAGGTAGACTTGAATAGAGATGTGTTGGCATATGACAGAGAACGCCAGTCCTGAGGAGTCAATTACTGTTGATGTTGGGGCGGCTCCAGACCTCACATGGCCTCCTGCCAACTGTTCTGCTCGATCAGGGGTGCTTTACGACGCCAGGCCAGGGGAGAGGAGAGGAGGAGAAGGAGCATTCCCCAGGCCTGTGTAAATGCCCCCATGGAGCTACTGTTGCTGCTGTACTGTGGGAACAATGGTGGCTCTGGGACAGTAGGGTAGGAGGCAGGGAGGGGTAGGGGGGGGTGAGAGGTTAGCACTCAGCCGTCCATCTGTGTCACTGCTATGTTTGATTTGCCTCAGTCTGTTTGTGGCCCCTCACTGATGAATTCCTTCCTTCTTGTTCCCAGAATGATGGAGATAATCTGGTCTCTGTATTCTCTCGCTGTCTGTCAGCTATCGAATTCCATCTCTTGCATTTGTATTAATTACTGGCCAAAATAGTTGGATGTTTTATAATAATTTGAATATTTCTGAGATTTAGTCTAGTCTTTTCTTTGGCTTTAGAGTTGTTGTTTGTGAAACAAAGTTCTATGGAGTATCTGTGTGTGTGTGTGTGTGTGCGTTTGTGTGTCTGACACGTCATTGTGACAATTGTTTCTTTCAGAAGAGGGATTTCTCCTCTTCTCATTGTTTTCCCACATGGTGTTGCATGTTTGGACTGCTTTCAGAGGTCAAAGGTCAGCTAGAAGGCTCTCTGCACATTAGTCATAGGGATGTTATGTTTTGTTATGTATGCTGTGTTATGTTATAAATATATATCACAGCGCAGCAGAGCACAGTAGAGCAGAGTAGAGTAGAGTTCAGTACAGTAGAGTAGAGTACAGTACAGTAGAACAGAGTAGAGTTCAGTACAGTAGAGTAGAGTTCAGTAGAGTAGAGTAGAGTTCAGTACAGTAGAGCAGAGTTCAGTACAGTAGAGCAGAGTTCAGTACAGTAGAGCAGAGTTCAGTACAGTAGAGTAGAGTTCAGAACAGTAGAGTAGAGTTCAGTAGAGTAGAGTTCAGTAGAGTACAGTAGAGTAGAGTTCAGTACAGTAGAGTAGAGTTCAGTAGAGTACAGTAGAGTAGAGTTCAGTACAGTACAGTAGAGTAGAGTACAGTAGAGTAGAGTAGAGTTCAGTACAGTAGAGTAGAGTTCAGTACAGTAGAGTAGAGTTCAGTACAGTACAGTAGAGTAGAGTTCAGTACAGTAGAGTAGAGCTCAGTACAGTAGAGTAGAGTACAGTAGAGTACAGTAGAATAGAGTAGAAACCAGTATAGTAGAGTAGAGTACAGTAGAGTAGAGTAAAGTAGAGTTCAGTAGAGTAGAGTAGAGTAGAGTAGAGTAGAGTTCAGTACAGTAGAGTTCAGTACAGTAGAGTAGAGTTCAGTAGAGTAGAGTAGAGTAGAGTTCAGTACAGTAGAATAGAGTACAGTACAGTAGAGTAGAGTAGAGTTCAGTACAGTAGAGTAGAGTAGAGTTCAGTACAGTAGAGTAGAGTAGAGTTCAGTACAGTAGAGTAGAGTAGAGTTCAGTGCAGTAGAGTAGAGTAGAGTTCAGTACAGTAGAGTAGAGTTCAGTACAGTAGAGTAGAGTTCAGTAGAGTAGAGTTCAGTACAGTAGAGTAGAGTTCAGTAGAGTAGAGTTCAGTACAGTAGAGTAGATTAGAGTTCAGCAGAGTAGAGTACAGTACAGTATAGTAGAGTAGAGTTCAGTATACAGTAGAGTAGAGTAGAGTTCAGTAGAGTAGAGTAGAGTACAGTAGAGTAGAGTTCAGTAGAGTAGAGTAGAGTTCAGTTCAGTAGAGTGGAGTACAGTAGAATAGAGTAGAGTTCAGTACAGTAGAGTTCAGTACAGTAGAGTAGAGTTCAGTAGAGTAGAGTAGAGTAGAGTACATTAGAGTAGAGTAGAGTTCAGTACAGTATTGTACAGTACAGTAGAGTAGAGTACAGTAGAGTAGAGTTCAGTAGAGTAGAGTAGAGTTCAGTAGAGTAGAGTTTAGTTCAGTTCAGTAGCGTGGAGTACAGTAGAGTAGAGTTCAGTACAGTAGAGTTCAGTACAGTAGAGTAGAGTTCAGTACAGTAGAGTAGAGTAGAGTACATTAGAGTAGAGTAGAGTTCAGTACAGTAGAGTAGAGTAGAGTTCAATAGAGTAGAGTAGAGTAGAGTAGAGTTCAGTACAGTATTGTACAGTACAGTAGAGTAGAGTAGAGTTCAGTACAGTAGAGTAGAGTTCAGTACAGTAGAGTAGAGTTCAGTACAGTAGAGTAGAGTTCAGTACAGTATTGTACAGTACAGTACAGTAGAGTAGAGTTCAGTACAGTAGAGTAGAGTTCAGTTCAGTAGAGTAGAGTACAGTAGAGTAGAGTAGAGTTCAGTACAGTAGAGTTCAGTACAGTAGAGTAGAGTAGAGTTCAGTACAGTAGAGTAGAGTAGAGTTCAGTAGAGTAGAGTAGAGTTCAGTACAGTATTGTACAGTACAGTAGAGTAGAGTAGAGTTCAGTACAGTATTGTAGAGTAGAGTTCAGTACAGTAATATACTCTAATCTACTGTACTATACTTTACTTTTATTTTCTTTACCGTACTGTATTGTACTGTACTACTGCATTGTATTGTACTATACTCTACTGTGTTCTGCTCACTGTACTGTAATGTACTGTGCTATCCAAACTTGTGAAACGTACTTTTATGATAGGTTCAGATTTGGTCCAGTCCGGTCCGGCTGTGGACGTTAACATCAGTTTCAGGTTGTCCTGAACAAATTTCAACTACTTTTCATTGTACATGGACGTCTGGTGTCGGACTGTGCTCAGTGGGTGAGGATGCTGGTTACAGTAAAAGGAAAGAGAGGGGGCTCATGGGTAGACGTCTGTAAGAGCTGGGAGAGGTGACATTAACTGGAGAGTGGGATGGAGCGGTTATCCACACTCAGACTGTTTTAACACTCTTGGTTTGACCACCAGACAACAGAAATAAAACAGTTACGAGCTGAACATAACAGAATGCCAGTGGAAGGGAGGACAGTAGCAGGGGGCCCAACTGTGGTTTGTAACTATTATGATTTCCCATTGTAGCCAATTCAGTTGCAGTAATTCCGTTAATGAGTTTTTGGTAATTCCGTTACAATTTTTTAACATAATTATGAGTTTTAATAATTCAGATTATTTACTTATATCAGTAAAACCACTGTAACTTAGTGGTAGGTTTACCATTACTTGTTACTTTTGTGAAATGTAATTATTATCCAGTAACTCTTAGAAAATATCTTAAAGATATGTGGGTTTTTGGTAATGGAATTACAGGGCAGAAGGCAATGTTTATTAAAGTTAGAGAATACAAACAATTTCTACAAAACTAAATATTGATATTAGTTGGCAGTGGTCTTTACCTCAACATTATGTCACGTCTGCTCCCGTTCTCCCTCCCTGTTACTCGAGGGCGCCAGGCTGCCCTGCACTACGCACTCCTGCCACCATCATTACGCACTCCTGCTTCCCTCGTCACACGCATCAGCGATTAATGGACTCACCTGGACTCACTCACATGTCATTACCTTCCCTATATCTGTCTGTTCCCCGCTGCTGCATTCATTATTGTCGTATGCCGTTTGTTTGCCAGGTTCTGACGCTGTACCTGTCTTGTTCTCTGTCCGTACCTGCTTCTCATCTCCAGCGTCGGTTCTTTCACAGTGTTTTGATGTATTTCTGATACTTTTTTTCAAATCAAAGCATTTACTCATGCCAAATTTTTAGGATGCAAAATTATTGAAAAATGTATCTATGCCTTAATTTCCCCCAATTATAGACTATAAACTTTCATTTGATACCTAACATGACATGTTGGTGCTCATGGGTCCTTTTCGATGGAAATGCCCAGTTTGGACAAGAGAGCCCAGGGGATTGGATAGTTTGGACAAGAGACTCCAGGGGATTGGATAGTTTGGACAAGAGAGCCCAGGGGATTGGATAGTTTGGACAATAGAGCCCAGGGGATTGGATAGTTTGTATAAGAGAGCCCAGGGGATTGAAGAATTTGGATTAGAGAGACTTTGCGATTGGATAGTTTGGACAAGACTAAGTGATTGAGTTAGTGTTTTGAGTCCAGTTGTCAGGTGTCTGTAACACAGCACTCACGGCCTGTCGTAATTAGACCAATGCTGCTGCAGATTAAAATTATTTTCTGGCGTTTCCAAACATCATCGCCTTATGACCTGTGTGTGTTAGTGTGTTTGTGTGTGACCAGCTTGACCTGAAATTATTCACTGACATTTACTTCTTGGTTCACAGCAGGGCAACTAGGCTGGATTTGAAAAGACATCATAAATGTCTGTGTGTGGGCGAGGACTGTGGGAATGAGCATGTGTAAGGCTGTAAGGCTGTGTCACTGTGTGCGTAAAGCTCGGACAGTTGTGTTTGTTAGGAATTAAATCAATCGTTTGTCCTGTAATTAAATCACTTATAGGGATTGTTTAAGCCTCCCATATCAAAGTAGAATTTAAGCTGCTCTGTATTAAGGACCTTTAAATCAGTACCTGATGTTTTTCATTGTGTTTCAGACTCAGTCTGGCTTTAATTCACAGCTTAACCTGTTTACAGTGCAGCCTGTTACCATACTATGGGCGCTCTCTGGGTGATGTCTGAGCTGCTGTGAATAAAAGGCCTCTGCTAAGCAAATAAATAATGCCATAAAAGCTAACAGGGTGTTTTTCTGCAAGCAGCGAGTGGGCACTGGTTAAACGCTCACCACATATTTAACAGAGAGAAGAAAAGTAGAATGTGTAGCGTGGGGAGAGGAGAGGAGAGAGAGAGCTACGGGGGGGGGGGGATTTAAATTCTGCGTTGCCAGTCTCCCCATAAGCTGTGTGTGTCTGTGTTACGGCTGGAAATTGCCAGTGACCTCACAAAACGATATTATTACGATACTTAGGCATCGATACAATCTATTGCGATTCTCACGATTTTATATGTATTGCGATTCAATACTGTGATTTTAATGCGATTTTATGTTCCAAACATATTTCTCTCCATATGTCTGCTGCAGAGCGCCGAGAGAGCATGATACAATTAGTTTTGATCAGTCATGGAAATAAAAGTGCTGAAAGCATGTTGGATCCCTATTTTAAAAAAAGATGGAGAACGAGCTATAGGATGAAAAATACTGGAGTTTTGGCGCAGGTACAGCCAGCCGACTAGCGCTAGCTAACGCTACCTAGCAAAACAAAATAAATTACTAATTGATACTTGGAGTCAACTTATCGATATAATATCGTCCCAGATAATATTGTGATATGTAAATGTATAATTCCCCCCCCCCCATCAGTTATCTGCCTGTGTGTGATGTCCTTAAACAGTCTCCCATAAAGCAGCTGGTAGGAGCCTTACTGCACACAGCTCAGATCAGACTCATCCTTATGACAACACATTATACAGAGAAAATATTATAACGGTCAAACACAACTTACCAGCCACCTGTAAAGAAACTACTGGCACGTTTTAATTATCATCAAGGGGTGAATGAACATACTGCAGTGTGAACTCATACATACTCGTACATCTTTTATCTTTGTGTTCATTCCTGATAAACATATTGTAACTGGAGAAATGTGTATTGCACATGCCAATGAAACATTGTGAATGCGAGAGATGGTGAGCGAGGTGTCTTGCTGTGTGATGCTGACTCTAGGCAGGTGTCAGCTGTCAGGTGTGACCCAGTGTGTAATGTACCGCAGGATTATACAGTAGGCGGAGTCATGGCTGGATCCCATAATAATAGCCCCGGAACAGAAGGCCACCTGCAAGGACTGCTGCTTTCAGCACTGAGTGGGCCTGTCTCTGTTTCCTCTAACCCCCACCCCCCCACCACACACATGCACGCACGCACACACACACACACACACACACACGCACGCACGCACGCACACATGCACACACGCACACACACACACACACACATGTGCACAAACACACACAGGTTCCCACCAGCTCCTCCAAACTGGCAATTCTCTCTGCTGCAAAGAACACAGCCTACAACCACTAAGTGTAGCCAGAAAGCCAAATATCATATCGGTGACTGTACTGGTCGGAAACAACATGCTTACAGCTGCTGTGAGACTCCTAAGCTCCAAAATGATGGTGATTTTGTTTTTCACTCAAATGTCTGAATATCATTAGCGGAACTGAACAGAAATTTGCTGTTCATATTTATAGCTTATAAAAATATGTAATCTTGGCTATAGTTTCAGTACAAGGTGTGAAGACATCATATTTCTCATATGAAGTATGTGTTATTGTATCACTGTGTACTTACATGTCTCCTTCTCTCTCGTGAGCAGCTGATCCCATCGATGTGCTGCAGGTGCTGGAGCTGTCGGATCACATGGAGGGGGTGTCCATGGAGGCTGGCCTCTGCACCAGCAGGAAGGACATGGAGGAGACAGACATGGCCTACAGGATAGACAAGAAGATCCAGCTCAGTGCGCCCACCAAACACTTCTTCCCAGGTAGCAACAATCTATAGAGATATGTTATGTAGTACACATCCAATGTGTCTGAGTCATGGTGTATGTGTGGTAATTGCAGTGAACTCTCACTATAATACAACTGACCTGACTTTGTTCTCCCTCTTCTCCATGGGCTTAGGTCTTATGGTTTAGTAGCACAGGCCATTATTATTCATTGAAGTTCAGATGTGTGATATTGTTATCCAGTTAAGGAGTCCCCAGGGTGTTCTCCACTGTATGACTGACTGTATGACTGACTCTATGACAGAATGTATGACTGACTGTATTACTGACTGTATGACTGACTGTATGACTGACGGCATGACAGACTCTATGACTGAATGTATGACTGACTGTATTACTGACTGTATTACTGATTGCATGACTGACTGTATGACTGACTGTATGACTGACTGTATGACTGACTGTATTACTGACTGCATGACTGACTGTATGACTGACTGTATGACTGACTGTATGACTGACTTGAATATTGTTTCATTGGATACATAGGACATAAAAAACAGTGACAGCAGCAACATTATGTAACACATCAGAGAACAACAGAGTAGGAAAGGTCAACCATATCATCCCCCCCCCCCCCAGACTCGTTGTTCCCTGTGGACTTCTCCCTGATGACAACAGTGAGGGCAAAGAAGGACACCCAGTTCTTCCTGCTGTCTGTGTATGATGAGCAGGGTGTACAGCAGCTGGGGCTGGAGGTGGGCCGCTCGCCCGTCTTCCTGTATGAAGACCACCATGGACAGCCCTCCCCGGAACTCTACCCCATCTTCAAGAAGATCAACCTGGCTGATGGAAAGTGAGTACTAGTCCTGGCCTGATGACCTTGGCTCTTGACTGGGACTTCTTCTCAAAACTCGAACCCAATAGCTCCTGATTTATGATTGACACACATTGACATGATTAGACCCGATATGGTGAGATTCACCTGCATCATGTCATTTGGTTGGCCATTGGGTTTCACTGTAACCTTTCATCCCCTATCATGTGACACTACCTGACCCAAAATATGCAGTTTCCTTTGTATGTGATCTCACTTGGCCCTACTTGACCGTGGTACACACAGCTTACACAATGTGCTTGACCCTAAGTGACCCGGAGCCATAGAGGACACACATAGATCATATTAGTACTGTAGAGCTCTTGGCTCACAAGGTCAATGGCTTGACTTGACCCTGTAAAATACCACAATATGATTCAATGCATTTGACCTTAGAAAACCCTTCTAACTGAACTTCAGTATGAATAGTATAAATATATCACTACACTATACTAACCCAACTCTACCTCTCTGTCTGTCCAGGTGGCACAGAATAGCCTACAGTGTGGAGGGCAAGTCAGTCACCCTGTACCTGGACTGTGAGAAGGTGCAGACTCTGGAGTTACTGCGAGGGGACAACCCCCTGGTCAGCACAGAGGGGGTGACTGTGTTTGGAACACGACTACTGGACGAGGAGGTGTTTGAGGTAGGACAACAGGGCGAGAGGGAGAGGGGGTCAGGGTTGGGTGTGAATTAAGTAGTGTCATGGACTGTATGTAGGCTTTGCTATGTATGTAGTCTCATCAGTAGCATAACACAAACTGGTCTGGTTTTGGATCTAAGGAACATCAACATTATTTGTTGGAACTTGTTTTAACTGGATTCTTGGCATGCTAATGTAATAATCACTCACTCATCTTCGCTCGCTCCTCTGAGCATAGCGCCTCGACAAATTGCTCTCCTCTCCGTCTTATTCTAAGCCAGGTCCCAGGCTGATGTGGTGTTGAGTCCCAGGTTGTGTAGGTCGTCCTCCAATTGGTCGGACTACCTGGTTCTCAGTCTTCCTCTTGGGCGTGGCCAGTTGGGGGATGGTTCCTTGAGGATAAGGGCAGGCTCCAGAGGTGGATTTGATCTTACCAGGTGACCGAACAGTCAGAGTCAGGAGGCTCTGACCAGGGAGGAGACAGGGGGTTGGTCCATCTTTTGACGTGTTGTGAAGTTCTGGATGTGGTCGTGCCATGTAATGCCCAGTATGGAGGCACTCGGAGTCAAAGGCGCCCAGACAACGTGTACGGTCCAGGGTGAGGGTCCATGATGTGTACGGTCCAGGGTGAGGGTCCATGACTCTGATCCGTACATCAGGATGGAGATGACCAGGCTATTGTATATGCTAAATTTTCATTTCAGAGAGAGAGTTCGTTCTTTCCAGATTACGTTTAGGCTGGCCATGGTTGAGGCTGCCCGGCTGATGTCGGCGTTGCTCCTGCTGTCACGGTTGCTATGAGACAGGACCCGAAGCGCAGAGCTGTGTTGAAAAACCATTCCTTTATTTAAGTAAATCCACAAACCGAACAAAGGAGAGACAGCGACCATGAACCGTTGTGAAACAAAAAGGAACACACACAAAAACCCACAAACACAGGTGGGAATGCTGAACATAAATAGGCTCCCCAATTAGAGGCAATGTGGTGCAGCTGCCTCTAATTGGGGACCAATTCCAAAACTGAAACATAGAGATTCCCAGAAAGGTCTCTGGACACCAAACCTGAAAACCATAAAGGTTTCCAGAGACCTCTCTGAACATAAACCTTACACCTGCGGTCAGTCGTTAATTTGCTACCAAGGTAGCAGAACATTGGAACATCGCCGGCATGGTGGATTTTCACAACAGGGCTGGTTGGAGGTGGTCCCAGCTTGATCATGAGGCAGGGTGGGTTGGTCTCCTAATTCATGATCTCAAGGGTAAGGTGTATGATACCCAAGAGCTCTGCCAGGATTTCCACGTCGTCTCCATAGTCCAGGTCAGTGAAGCTGAGGCTGCCATAACTGTTACCGTACATGCTTCAGGCGACAGTCCTTCCAATTACGAAGCCGTGATAAAGATGGTAGGTGCCAGAACACAGCCTTGTCTAACGCCACTGTTGATATTAAAGGTGGGGGAGGTTCGGCTGTTGACCCGAACACAAGAGATGGTATAGCAGGGACAGCAGACCGGTTAGCTTCCCTGAAACTCCTTGGATCCTAAGGATCTTCCAGAGGGCATCCCTGTCCATGCTGTCAAAGGCCTGCTTTAGGTCAACGTAGGCAATTTATAGGGGTTTCCTGAACTCTCTTTTCTGCAAGAAGTCTGAGGTAGAAAACCCAGTCGGTAGTGGAGCGACCAATAGTAAATCTGCTTTCAAAACACGTTTTTCCTCAAATGCTGAGGAGTGTGATGCCTCTGTAGTTCCAGCACTGGTCCTTGGGGCCCTTCTTCTTAAAAGGTAGAATTAGTTTTGGGGGATTGTCATGGTCTTCCAGATGGAGTTGATAAGGCGGTGCAGCCAGGTGACTACGACAGGCTATTGTCAGCACCTGCTGCTCGGCCTAGCTTTAGTTTCTCTAGGGCCTATTCAACCTGATGATGGTGGAATTTTCCACTGAGGAGGAGTCGAGCTCATCTAGGATTGTAGAGGGAGGTGGATGAGGGCTGTTAAGGAGTGTGGAGAAGTGAACTCCAGCGCTCAAGTTGCTGTTCTGGGGTCTCTATATCAGACCCATTGAGTGCCTTTACTGACGCCGTGGAGGGGTGTAGTCTTCCCAAGTGAGAGTCCGGAGGGTTTTGTAAAGGGCTCCATTGTTGCCTACCTTAGAAGCAGCCTTGGCTTCATCTGCAAGGGTGTCATGCCACTTCTGTTTGTCCCTTATTCTTATTCTAGGTCAAGAATTGATACGAGGGTGGGGGCGGTGCAGGTGCTATTAGCCAGCAGTAGCTCTCCGGTAGCTTGCTTTGGATGTGGTATCAAATACTGGGGTCATATACACTGAGTCTCTTTCCAAGACATAGACTGACCAGGTGAATCCAGGCAAAAGCTATGATCCCTTATCGAAATCACTTGTTAAATTCACTTCAATCAGTGTAGATGAAGTGGAGGAGACAGGTTAAATAATTATTTTTAAGCCTTGAGATAATTGAGACATGGATTATGTATGTGTGCCATTGAGAGGGTGAATAGGCAAGACAAAATATTTAAGCACGCCTTTGAACTTGGGGTATGGTAGTAGGTGCCAGGCGCACTGGTTTCATTGTGTCAAGAACTGCAACGCTGCTGGGTTTTTCATGCTCAACAGTTTTTGTGGAATGCTTTCGACACCTTGTAGAGTCCATGCACCGACGAATTGAGGCTGTTCTGAAGGCAAAGGGGGGTGCAACTCAATATTAGGAAGGTGGTCCTAAGCGTATATGAGCCGTTGCATGGAGAATACCATGAGGAGGTTAGCACTCTGACTTAAACCCTATTGCAATATACCTACTATAAATTCTACTTGTAGCCCTGAATAAATTATTTTATTGAGGCGTGAATGAGATCCTCTAAAGCCACTAAGGACGAGATTAAAATAACCATTAATTCCATGTGAGCTTAATTCATCAAATATGCATGTTAGACAAGCTGAGATATTCACTGGAGTCATATAGCTGCTGTTCTGAATGTTCTGACATGAACCCGCAGGGGATTCCGAACCCAGTAACTTTGTTTTAACTCAAATTACTTTCTCTTCTCATAACCTCATTTTGTCCCGGCCCATAAAAATCAAAGCACATTCCATCACATACTCTACTAATTGTGTTAAATTTTTAATAAGGTGTGAATGGAAGGGGACGAGAACGGTTGAGAGTGGAGCAGCTGGTAGGGGAGGACTAGGTTGTTGTCGGAAGGGAGTGTGGGTGCAGGTACTGTTCACATATGCTCTGCTCTGGCCCCATCCTTTCTACTGTGATCAAATACTTGGGAATTACACTCAACATTTGTATTTGTGTGAGTGAGTTTGGATGTTTTGGAGAGTGTGTTGTGTTACATGTTTTGACATTTCAACGGACAGCTTTATATTTTGACGTTTCAGAGTGTGTGTGAGTGTGATTGAATGTATGAGTCTTTTTCATGCCTTCTGATTGGGAGAATTGATCTTGTTGGAACAGGAATTTCCCAGTCGTCACGGTGACACCCGTCAGGCTAATGTCCTCATCATTGTCCCTGAGTAGCTGTTGAGGGCAAAGGTCACATATTTAATGATGGCTTGGGATGTTTGAGCTTGGTGAAAGTGTTTGGTGAACTGACAATGTCATTATGGAACCTTAAAAATGGACACTGAACAGTGAGTTATAATGTCTAGTTAAACATGTCAATAATATAATGCGTGTGTGTGTGTGCGCCTGGGTGTGTGTGCCGTACATGTGTGCTTTCAAATCACACAATAAAAAGATAAATGAATTCCAAGTAAAGCTCATATTCTTTTATTTTCATTTCCCCGACCCTGTTCCATAAGTCATTCCCAAAGTCATTCCCAGGATAGTATGCAGGCCTAGTCCATTGTCATTCCATTGCAGCTTCACTCTTAATTCAGTAGCCTCCAGGATAAAGAGAGCTGAGCAGAGCAGCAGTCCCATCTCTCCTCATGTCCACAGGCCCTGAGACACAGAGAGGGAGAGTAGGAGTGGGTCACAGAGCATTCGCCCTCCCATCTTTCAGGCCCCTCAGGGTACCATCCCAACCCAGACTTTGCATACTTGAGACATTGGAAAAGTACAGAGGAAGGGTTATTATCTGGCCCTAATGACTTAATGTACACACACTTCAGTCCTCTCAGCTTTCACCCTCTCAGAACCAGATGTTCCCTGATGTCCTCACACAACTATACAATCTCCCTCTAGCCACAAACCCACACAATAACCTCCCCTCCCGCTGATGGGTTAACTTTACCTCAACTGCTTCTCCTACTCCATACAGTCAGTCAAACTTGATAGCCTCTCATGCCATTAGGTCCCTCCTCCCTCTCTTAATTTAACAGACACTCCTCTATCTAATCCCCCAAATAAACAATTCTTTCTCCAATTAAACAATTCTTCCCCTGAGCATTCCTTGCATAAAACAACTGTAAAGATCCATTTTCACCCCAACCCCGTCTTTCAAAACATCCCATTTATCATTCCTCAGGCTGATAAAACAAAAAAACATCCCTTTAGCATTCTCTCCGCTCTGCCCTCTCTGAATAGCCTAAGTGAGTGAGAGGCCAGCTCATGTGTTCCATGTTGAGTGGCTGTGGGTCAGGGCTATGTTGACCTGGATGAGGCTGGTACTTGGGGAGAGTTTAGAGGTTGGCCTTGTTCTCAGGCCTGTTCTGTTCCCAGGCCCTGGTTCTGTTCCTGGAGGGATCCAGGGGGCCAGTATCCCGGCCCAGTTTCCCCCCGCGTGGGAGTACGTAGTGTGCGAGCTTGGGGACTGTGGTCAGCCCCTAACGCCTCTATTGCTTCCAGATTTCCTTCAAATGACTGTCTAAAGAACTGGAGAAAAGTTGGTGTTATTGTTTACACACACGTGCAGAGCCACGGACACAAGAATGTGCACGCGCATGCACGTACACACACTAAAGCAATCATAGAAATGAACAGTTGAAGTCGGAAGTTTACAAACACTTAGGTTGCAGTCATTAAAACTCATTTTTCAACCACTCCACAGATTTAATGTTAACAAACTATAGTTTTGTCAAGTCGGTTAGGACGTCTACTTTGTGCATGATACAAGTAATTCTTCCAACAATTGTTTACAGACAGATTATTTCACTTATAATTCACTATATCACAATTCCAGTTGGTCAGAAGTTTACATACACTAAGTTGACTGTGCCTTTAAAGAGCTTGGAAAATTCCAGAAAATTATGTCATGGCTTTAGTAGCTTCTGATAGGTTAATTGACATAATTTGAGTCAATTGGAGGTGTACCTGTGAATGTATTTCAAGGCCTACCTTCAAACTCAGTGCCTCTTTGCTCGACATCATGGGAAAATCAAAAGAAATCAGCCAAGAAAATTGTAGACCTCCACAAGTCTGGTTCATCCTTGGGGAGCAATTTCCAAACACCTGAAGGTACCACGTTCATCTGTACAACCAATAGTACGCAAGTATAAACACCATGGGACCACGCAGCCGTGATACCGCTCAGGAAGGCGATGCATTCTTTCTCCTAGAGATGAATGTACTTAGGTGCGAAAAGTGCAAATCAATCCTAGAACAACAGCAAAGGACCTTGTGAAGATGCTGGAGGAAACAGCTACAAAAGTATCTATATCCACAGTAAAACGATTCCTATATCAACATAACCACAAAGGCCGCTCTTCAACGAAGAAGCCACTGCTCCAAAACCGCCATAAAAAAGCCAGACTACGGTTTGCATCTGCGCATGGGGACAAAGATTGTACTTTTTGGAGAAATGTACTCTGGTCTGATGAAACAAAAATATAACTGTTTGGCCATAATGACCATCGTTATGTTTGGAGGAAAAAGGAGGCTTGCAAGCCGAAGAACACCGTCCCAATCGTGAAGCATGGGGGTGGCAGCATCATGTTGTGGGGGTGCTTTGCTGCAGGAGGGACTGGTGCACTTCACAAAATAGATGGCATCATGAGGAAGGAAAATTATGTGGATATATTGAAGCAACATCTCAAGACATCAGTCAGGAAGTTAAAGTCGCAAATGGGTCTTCCAAATGGACAATAACCCAAGCATACTTCCAACATGGTGGCAAAATGGCTTAAAGCCCTGACCTCAAAAATATAGAAAATGTGTGGGTTGAACTGAAAAAGCGTGTGCGAGCAAGGAGGCCTACACACCTGACTCAGTTACACCAGTTCTGTCAGGAGGAATGGGCCAAAATTCACCCAACTTATTGTGGGAAGCTTGTGGAAGGCTACCCGAAACATTTGACCCAAGTTAAACAATTTAAAGGCAATGCTACCAAATACTATTTGAGTGTTTGTAAACTTCTGACCCACTGGGAAGCTTAAATAAATAATTATTTCTACTATTATTCTGACATTTCACATTCTTAAAATAAAGTGGTGATCCTAACTGACCTAAGACTTTTTACTAGGATTAAATGTCAGGAATTGTGAAAAACTTTAAGTTTAAATGTATTTGGCTAAGGTGTATGTAAACTTCCGACTTCAACTGTATGTCATCTATGGACCAAGGTCTCTCAACACACTATTTTCCAGTCTAGTATGTCTAACAACATGGCCACTACTGACCAATAAACATTCACATGGACCTGATCTGGCACATAATTGCATATAAATCAGACACAGATATTCGTATTGTAACAAAATCTGGTACAAATGTTCCAAACACTGTTTATGCACATTTAGATCGACAATATGGTGGTGTTATAAAGGTCACATATTTATATCTCTTGATCTGTTTGACTCAATTTGGCACACATGCTCAGGGATATTAGTCTAGCTAACCTGTAAAGTATGGTTCACTTTGGCCACATTGTGGCAATGTTAGACAGGAAAAAATATGAATGCATTGGCTCATAGCAGCCATATTGTTTGAGCTAGAGTCCTGTTAAATAGAAGAAGCCATTTGAAGTGGCCAATATCATTAAAAATAGTTTACATCAAACTCATATTGCACAATCTGATAGATTTTTTGTTCTGATATTTGCGAAGCGTTGTAAGGAGTACAGAGTACTAATATATGGTAAAGAAAGAGTGTCTCCAGTCTTTTCGGCCCTCTGAAGCAGCAGGTAGGACACTATTTGCCCGGGGGACGTTATTTGTCATGACAGGCCCACAGCTTGAACCCCGGAATTGCTGCTTGCACTTGTATTTGTTGTTGTTGTTGTGTATAAACCCGTCGATCCTATTAGCCCAGAGAGATACAGACAGTTCTTTATGGAGTGAGATCTAATTAGTGGAGAAGAGATGAAGTCAGTTCACTGTGGCTTTAACAAGGTTGGCTATATAATAAGGCCTTGATTGGCTGCTATGAAAGGGGAAGGGAAAAGGGAATACCTAGTCAGTTGTACAACTGAATGCATTCAACTGAAATGTGTCTTCTGCATTTAACCCAACCCCTCTGAATCAATAGCAGCTCACTAGCAGCACAGTGCAGGCCAGGGCACCATAGAGCAAGCCCCCACTTCCAACCACTCTAGCCCTATGTTAGACAATGGAGCAGCTCTAGTGGCTGAAACATTAGTATCAAAAATCCATTATCCATTACATTGTTTACAGAGTATCCAATAGTACTAGCCTTCAGTGGAGCTGAGCCAGCCTATGTGAGCCAGCCTGTATGTTGCTATGGGAACTAGACAGTACTGTGTGACTGTGACCTGATGCTGTTTGTTGGTTTTTGTCATTAGCACTTCAGAGGAGGAACTGTAGAGCTGACATTCCTCCTCACTCCCAGACTGTGGTCTAAGTCATCCACACACATATTCTCCTCAGATGTTTCTAGCCACTGTAATGTGCTGATAGATGGATAAGGATGACTCCATGTCTAGAGATGTGCTCTGTGTGTCTGGCTCTGTACTGTAATGCTGTACATCTGCTGTGCAGGGAGATGGTAGTCACAAAGCTGACCAGCCAGCCGGCGCCAGCTACAGTAGGGGGAGTGAGGAGGGACAAAGTACCAAAGGTGGAACAGGGCCTTTGATCTTTATCTTTGTCTCTCTCTCTCTCTCTCTCTCTCTCTCTCTCTCTCTCTCTCTCTCTCTCTCTCTCTCTCTCTCTCTCTCTCTCTCTCTCTGAAAAGGTGTGGTAGAATTTGATGTTGATTGGGTTTTTCTGGGGCATTAACTGTTGTGTAGCCTAGTAGTTAATGTTGGCAAAATACTGGCCTGAGATCTGTGCTCTGTGAGATCTGAATGAAGCACTAATGAGTTGGGGCCATCTAAAGAGCTGGGAGCTAGTGTGTGTGGACTTAGTGGGACCAGGGGGAGACCAGCAGGGGGGGGGGGGGGGTTGGGGATTGGGGACTAGGACGGCCGTCTGTCTGTGTGTTTATGTGTACACACACTCTGGCCCTCTGGGGCAGGCTGGGGACGTAACGGGGCTTTTGAAAGAGTGTGAGGGAAGTATTTGACTGTTATGTGTACACTCAACGTTCTGCTAGAAGCCTGGGAACAGAGGGGTTGTGGGAGCAGCAGACACAGTAGCATTGGCCATTTTATACACACAGGATATTCACATTGCTCATGTGAAATGGCTTCAGCTCTATTGAACACATTCTCTTAGAGGTCTAGCGACATCCTACAAAGCATTCGATTTCCCAACCATTTTCAGCCTGGTCCTCCGATACCATCGCAGTGCTTCACATAGACCGCAATGTCAGAGGGATGTGCCGATCCTGTCTGTCCCTGTATGTTTGTCTGTGAGGTTAACATGATGCTTTTATGTCTTTCTGTATGCCTGCCTTTCTGGTGTGTGTTTTATAGGGAGAGATCCAGCAGTTGTTGATTCTGGAGGATGCCCAGGCTGCGGCTGACTACTGCCTGCACTACATCCCTGACTGTGACTCTCCCCTGTCCTACAACAGACAGGCCCAGGACCCTGAGCAGGTCAGTCCTCCAGCCACCAGAGGGAGACACCCTCTGACATACACACATACCCATGCAGTACACACACACACACACTATTCCATTCCCCCTTCACCTGTCTTGTTTTATTATCAGTGATTCATCCACCCAAAATATCCTCATTCAATCTGTAACAGTATTTATTTATTTCAGTCCTCTTCTCTCTCGGTTTATTTCTCATATATGTATGAAATGAAATAATCTGTCATACTGTAGTTGATTATGTGGGTTTCTGGCCGGTAGTAAAGAAACCAGGGTGGAATTCATCTGTAGTTAGTGAACAGGGACACTGTAGATGCTAACATGACACACACAACCTCAGTAAAACTGCAATTGAACACAAAGACATGGATTGCATTCCACACCTTCTATAAAAGCCAGATGGTCCTTGATCATCATTTTATAATGGAACAGAGAGTGTATTTGTCTGGACTGCTTTAGAGTTGAACTCACATAGCGATATTTCCAGTTGGAGTTCTCTCTATGCTGGCTCAGTCTGGGCTAAAATTTTCAGAGATACATTTTCATGTTGAGGCTTTGTGCAGGTCCTGACTACACAACACAGTGCTGGCTGCTACAGCTGCTTTCTCAGAAGCCCCTAATTTCTCAGCCAACAGAGAAAATGATGAACAAGCAGCATGCATATCAAAAGAGCGGTGTCTGCCAGAGACCTGCCCAGCCCCGGCCCTCTGTAGCCCAGTCCAGCCAATCCCAGCCTTGGCCATGTACTCTATCACGTGATTTATCACTACCCAGTCTCAGCCTAGGGGCCCGGAACACACCACTAATACATAGGGAGGTCAGGCCAGAGCAGAATGAGACATCAGTCAGTCAGTTAGTATCAGAAGAAGCTCCTCTCCCTGTCTTTGATAGTGAGCCAGTTAAAGCGGTGCATCTATCCCTGGGCTGTGTTGAGCTGCTTCAGCCTGAACACACACAGCCAGGAGCCTCGTAAATCTCACAGGATATCACCACTCTGACTCTTCCACTCTTCCCCGGCCTGCTTGGGCAATGGGATCAACCTGGGAGAGATGAGTTATATTATGATGAATGTGTGTGTGTTTATGTTGGAGAAAAGTGTTTCTGAGAGAGGAAAAGTAAGAAATATTGATTTATGCGGCCCGCAGGGAGATACTGTCAGGGTCTGTGAGAACACAGTGTTCTGTGTGTAGCATCCTATGCCCGGCTGTGTGTCTGTGTCGTTGTCGGTGTCTGTGTCTGTGTCGGTGTCTGTGTCCGTGTCCGTGTCTGTGTCTGTGTCGGTGTCTGTGTCTGTGTATGCTCCTGGGACTGTCCATCAGTGTCTATCAGACGTAGAGTGTGTTGGCAATTCTAGATCTACAGTTAAGAAACCTGCTCTGTGTCCAAGACGTTGTCAGCATCAATCACTCTACTGACCCAGTTTCTATCCTCCTCACACTGACCCTGTTTACAAACCATCACAATCTCCTCATGAACGTATTTTACAGACCCGACGTTGTCATACAAAGGTCGTCAATAATAGTGACAGATATCCTTATGGATATGAATTTAAAAAATGACAGAACTGACATTTATGTTGACATATTTTAACTGCTCAAACAGGGTCATAAATACACTGACCCCTGACCTCATGAGAAAGTATGTCCTCTCTGTTGACAGGCCAGTGGTAAACAGTGATAAATAAACAGTAGTCTCATTCACAACTACTCTGTGTGTTTGGTGTGAGTTTGCAGGACGAGTGTTTCTTGAACTGTGCCTGCCCCTACTGGATGTGTGCATGTTGTCTTTCTTCTGCTAGCATGTTACTGGATGTGTGCATGTTGTCTTTCTTCTGCTAGCATGTTACTGGATGTGTGCATGTTGTCTTTCTTCTGCTAGCATGTTACTGGACGTGTGCATGTTGTCTTTCTTCTGCTAGCATGTTACTGGGTGTGTGCATGTTGTCTTTCTTCTGCTGGCATGTTACTGGATGTGTGCATGTTGTCTTTCTTCTGCTAGCATGTTACTGGATGTGTGCATGTTGTCTTTCTTCTGCTAGCATGTTACTGGATGTGTGCATGTTGTCTTTCTTCTGCTAGCATGTTACTGGGTGTGTGCATGTTGTCTTTCTTCTGCTGGCATGTAACTGGATGTGTGCATGTTGTCTTTCTTCTGCTGGCATGTTACTGGGTGTGTGCATGTTGTCTTTCTTCTGCTGGCATGTTACTGGATGTGTTCATGTTGTCTTTCTTCTGCTAGCATGTTACTGGATGTGTGCATGTTGTCTTTCTTCTGCTAGCATGTTACTGGATGTGTGCATGTTGTCTTTCTTCTGCTGGTATCTTAGGTTTCAGGTATTTCACCATGTTGTTGTTTCTCTTGTTCATGCCCCACCTCCTCCCTTGCCCCCTCCCCCATTTCATAAAAGACACCTCAACTTAAACCTGATCCCATGATGCAAAGCGATGACACCATGACACAAAGCGTCGAGCCAGAGGAGCCAAAGAAACATTCCAAAAAAGACAGGAAAGGCAAAAAGGACAAAAAGAAGGGGAGGGGCAAGAAGGGGAGGGGCAAGAAGGAGTCGAGGAAGAAGAGAAGAGAAGGAGAGGCGGGTCCAGAGGAGGAGGGTTTCCTCCAGGTGTCCACAGTTTTGCCTGAATACCAATCCCAAGAAACCTACTATCCCACTGAAAAGCCATCTACGATGGAACTGTTCACTCCTGAAGCTGTCACCCCAACTGAAGCCCCTGACCAAACCACCATGATCCCAGAGAGGCCCACACACAGGCCTGACTCTGACATTGAGGACCCCTCTGTGGTGCCCAGTGCACTGCCTGAGTCAAAGGTCACTGAGGAGGTAGACTGAAAAGTTACGATGTAGCTCCCCTCCCCCTCCACCCCATCCCTAACAGAGCACTGACCCACTCTCCCAGAATGCCTCATCTACACCCTCTGTCAACCTGCTCCTCTCCTCACTATGACCACTAACCTAACCAGCATCACCCTATTCACCTCCTCTTCCAGGACTCCCAATGGAACACGGAGAATCCCTGCATCCCTCTAGATATAGATTACGTAGAGTATGTAGATAATCTAGATTGTAAACTGTGTTATAACACATAGACAACTGTGACTCAATTGTCACAATAGTTGTTTATGGGTTACAAGACATGTATATTAATCTAGTTGTGTGGATAACACTAGACCTGTGTTTTGTAGTACCTGTAGTTTAACATACATATCTGAGTAAGTGGTATGTATGAGATGTTGTAGTTTTGCTGTGATATATCTTTGACCTGAGAGTGTATGTCCTTACATAAACCCAGTCCAAACCTTTTATTTTAAAGCTATACATGTATTCAAAACAGTATGCCTCCTGTGTTGCATTCAGTCTTTCTAAAGTTGTTTTGTCAGCAAATATGTACTAGGTCAAAGAAAGTCCCCAATAATGAGGAAGTCTCTAAAGCTTATCGTTTGCTACTTTTGCTAATTTGCTTATTTTCATACTCTGGCTGTAATGGCTGTCACAATCCCTATCATGCTGCCATCACTACCTGGTTGTGAAATATTCCATCACCTTAGGATGATTAATAACACACACTGAGGCTTGCTACATGTATATCCTGCCTATTCCCGTAACCAACACCTATGCTGCTAACTAGCTTAGCAAACTGTATGCTGTGATAGTAAAATGGAGTCGCTGGGCAAACTCACTGGACTGGCCAGACAGACAGACAGACCATAATGTTGCCCAGTGTCTCCATGGTTTCTGTTACCATGGCTCTGACCTTAAACCCTCTGGCCTTGTGCAGGAGGATAGGCCAGACAAAAAGCCTCAGATGGAGGAGTTTGACATAAGTGTATACGGCGACCTGTACGATGACCTCGCCGTCTCCATGGTAACAGTGGGTCCCAATATCAGCGAGTACGAGGTCAGTTGAATTGAGATTTTGATATACTTTATGTTAATACGGTGAAGTAAAATTTTAGCACCACCATCATGTTCTGTAGCAGCTCAGTTATTAAGGCTGTCATTGGATCATGTGATTTACTGTCATGTTGTATGGACTGTAGATTGCAGAGTACGAGGACATAAGTAACGAGACAGGGAACCAGGAGTATGAAGAGTATGAGACCTACGAGGACGGATATGGCTTTGCAGAGAGAGAGGGAGCTGATTCCTGGGATGGAGAGGTAGGCATCATCAATCATACTGTAAAACTGTATTCACTCAAAGCCTCCTGTACATGACCTACAACTACTGTACACACAGCAGGTAATCAGTCACCTAACATATCTGTTTGTGTGTCTGTCTGTCTGTCTGTCCGTCTGTGTCTGTCTGTGCCTCAGGCCAGTGTCAGAGCACTGAAAGGAGAGAAGGGAGAGCCTGCCATCGTTGAACCGGTGAGCTTGAGTATTCAGACAGAATATTGCTCATGTAAATCAATTTTAGGCTCTTAAGATTTTATTATAGGATTTGTCTTTCAAGTCTGTGTTTTGTTCATGTAATCTTTATGACTCTATAAAGACTATATGGAGTATTTATGTCTTTATGTTGAAATATCTCTGGTATGTACTGTATGTGTTTATATGTCATTGTCATATCTCTGTGATGTTGTGCAGGGTACACTGGTGGAGGGACCAGTCGGCCCCCCAGGACCAGAGGTAGGAACCCTGCTCCCATTCATTACCACTACATCATACTACATTGATACTACATTGATACTACATTGATACTACATTGATACTATGATACTACATTGATACTACATAATAGTACATTAATACTACATTAATACTACTTCATAACTATCACTCCATTGTATCGCCCATATGGATACTATGGACCCGTGCTTATTGACTGTGTGTTTATTCTCCAGGGTCTTCCAGGCGGGCCAGGACCAATGGGCCCCCGAGGACCCAGTGGAGACCCAGGTGATTTGGTGAGTATCCTCCCCCATGGAGTATTGACCCATAGTGGACAGTCCTCTTGGACTAAAGGACTGGTGATGACTCATGTGTGGGTTGGACTGTGTGTATATCTGTGTGCGTGCCGTTGTGTTTGTGTTCTCTCCCTGAAGACAGCCTCACTCCCACAAACACAAACCAACAGATGCTCAGTCGTCTCTAGTGATATAAAGGATTTTTAACAGTGTTGTTGACGTACAAAAACATGGAGGTCTTCTAACTCAGTTTCCGCTTAAATCGAACACATCAAATCAGATCGTCTAACAAGCTCTTTCTTCTTTCAAAGCAGATCTGAAACAAATGTAAAAAAACTGTGTTTCATAATCCTGCCTTTCTACAGTATTTCACCTTCATTGTTTGTTATGCCTTACAGTATACAACAGTATTCTCAGTGTGACATACTGTAATACTGTTCCTATTAAGGCAAAGGCCTTTGTCTCTGCTGCAGAGAGTCTAGGTGATGTTTGGGATTAGCTCATACCTCTAATTCTTTATGAGGTGTTTATGGGTACAAGCAGGAAATCATAAGCTGTTTCCCCCCCTCTCTAGGGATAAGCTAATTGATATGAACCTGAAAGTGAGTGACATTCCCTCTGGAAATGAAGCAGAGGTTGTTTTAACAGAGATTGAATTGTAGGGATCATTCTCGTCTGTTTAGCCTTGCATACACACTGGGACATTACCACTTACAGGCCTGTTCTGTACATATGTGTGTCGAACACTGTTTACACACTCATACAGTCATGACTGAAATCCTTCTCCCTCTCTCTCGCTCTCTCTCTCTCCCTCTGTCTCTCTCAGGGTCCTCCAGGACGTGCTGGTTTAGCTGGGGTTGATGGGATACCTGGTCCTCCAGGAACCATGCTGATGTTACCAGTAAGAATGAGATAAAACTCTCTTTATTTCAACTTTCCCCAGCTGACCACACACTCATGTTTAGTTCCCATTGACTATGGCTGAATCCCAAATCACACCCTTCCTCTCTGCCCTCGATTTGCGTGTTCACGCACGCCTCCCCCAAGTGTCCCAAATCGGAGGGAGTGAAAATTATGGAAGGTGTAGGGTCTAATTAGACCCTCAGATAGCAAGGCTGCAGGCTTCAGAGCAAAGTACTATCCCAACACGCACTGCGATATGTTTGGAGTTTGTGCAATTTTATACAAAAGAATGGAGAGGCGTGCCTGATTGTATTCCACGTGCATTTGTTTATGTTTGATTTTGAGACTTGACACAAATACCTCCAAAATGTTTAACTCTTACTGAGGTTTATATCTTGTAAAACGACAGGAGGGATTTGTTAAGTTGAATTATTTAAAAGTAGAACATGAATTGCATCATTCAAGTCAGGAGTGTGTCCCGAAGTTGATGGGTTTATTGATCTCCTTGCTACTCTCTGGAAGTCACACTCGGAGTTTCGTCAGCAACACGTGAGAACGGAGGGCCCTCCAAGCGAGTTGGTAGGGGCGAGGGGGTGGTTTGGGATTATGTGACGCTGTCCTGAGGCAGGGCAGTAACAGCTCTGAGCCACTAGGTGGAGCTGTGAGATTGGATGCTGATGAGATCCAGATTAAATCTACATAGTGTATTATCATAGATTTATACTGCATGTATTTAGGTTTACCACTCTTCCTCTTTCTCTTGTAGTTCCAACATGGTGGTGATTCTCAGAAGGGGCCTGTGGTGTCGGCCCAGGAGGCTCAGGCTCAGGCCATCCTGCAGCAGACCAAGGTTACGCCCACCTGTCCACTACAACTATAACCTGTAACATCATTACTCCTTTTTACATTAGAAATGAGCCTTGACTTATCTAACGTTGTCGTTCTTACACTTGTTTATTCCAGATGTCGTTGAAGGGACCTCCAGGTCCACTGGGTCTTACAGGGCGACCAGGCCCACTGGTAGGATACACACCTAGCTCGAACCATAGGCCACAACCTTAACTTCTACCTTTTCTTCTATCTACACCTAGCAGAGCTCCTGTCTACAGTCCTCCACAAACACATTGACCAAAGCCCCTTTTGTCTCTATGCACATACAAACAATCAGCAATCTGATCATCACTACTGTGACTTAACAGGCTATCTGATCATCACTACTGTGACTTAACAGGCTATCTGATCATCACTACTGTGACTTAACAGACTACTGTTTATGTGCTTGTTTGGTTTGGTCTTTCCTCTCTGTGTTTAGGGTCTTACTGGTCCCTCTGGACTTAAAGGTGATGCTGGAGAACATGGCCCAAGGGTAAGAGGATATTCTATTTTGACTTGCTGCCACAGAGCAGTCAAGGTCCATTTAGCTTTTGATGTATCCTACTGGTTTCATTCTCTCCCCATCTATTCTCTCTCTCTCTCTCTCTCTCTCTCTCTCTCTCTCTCTCTCTCTCTCTCTCTCTCTCTCTCTCTCTCTCTCTCTCTCTCTCTCTCTCTCTCTCTCTCTCTCTCTCTCTCTCTCTTCTCTCTCTCTCTCTCTCTCTCTCTCTCTCTCTCTCTCTCTCTCTCTCTCTCTCTCTCTCTATTCTTTCTTAGGGTCCCCATGGTATTACGGGTCCTCCAGGACTCAACGGAAGGTTGGGAAAGAGGGTGAGACTTCTTTAGTGAGCTGTGTGATATTGTCGTCATGCTCCAGAAACCCAACTGTGGACTGTAACTCTATACAGATGTTCTGAACTGTTGTTGTATTCCTTTATCTGATACAATCAACTGTTACTACAACACATCTTTTCTCTCTCACCTTACCTGTCCCTTACAGTAATGTCAGTGGCAGTGTGTGTGTTATGAGTGTTAGGGTGTCCTGTATCCCTGGCAGATGGCTGTTTTACTCTGTATGTGTTTCCTCTCCTAGGGCCGGGCCGGAACGGATGGAGGTCGCGGAGCACCGGGGGAGACAGGGGGAAAAGTAAGCTCCCTAAAATCCAATTTCATCACAGTGCAGTGGGGGACAATCAAAATAAATTGTGTTAAGGCAGAACCTCCGCTACTCAAGCATGTTTGTGTGTAGTGTACTGTACCTGTTTGTTTTGGAATAAACTGTACTATTGGTGTGTCTGGCAGTTCATCTGACTGATCCAATTTACTATGAGTTCTTGTGCGAGTTAGCAACAGAATCATGAACAAATTAGTTTTTCCACAGGAATTGTCGAATGAATTCTTCATTTTCACTTGCTAAATAACCCTAGAGCTATCAGAGGATCTCAAACTAAGTTTATTAGACATATTGACCACGCCAGCGATTCAATAGTTTACAGCTGTAGGAAGAGCTTAGTAAATAAATGATGCTCCCCTGATAGTCTCTGACAGGACAGCAGTGTCTTTATCTGCCAGAACACTGTTCCAGAAGCAGGACAGTATGAGACACTACACCCATACACACACACACAGGTGTGCACGCACACACACACACACACACGCACACACACACACACACACACACACACACACACACACACACACACACACACACACACACACACACACACACACACACACACACACACACACACACACACACACACACACACACACACACACACACACACACACACACACACAGGCCAGAGTATTAGCTGTTCTGTCCTGTTCTGTGCTAAAACACTGTTCTGACAGATAAAGACATTGCTGTTCACACACACTGTTCCCAGTCAGAGCTAATAACACACTGCCAGATGGGAGAGTCCACAGAGACGGCATCTCAATCTTTTGTGTGTGTGTGTGTGTGTGTGTGTGTGTGTGTGTGTGTGTGTTGTAACTAAGTCTCTATCTCATGCTCTTGGGTCTATTTATCCACACAGGGGGACAGAGGCTTTGACGGACTGCCAGGTCTCCCAGGAAACAAGGGACACAGAGTGAGTGAGGACTAGCAACCCAAGTCTCTACTGTCTGTGTCTTTCTTACCTCCTGAGACTGTCTTCATGTTCGACATTTATGTGTGGGAAGCTTTTGTGACTGCTGATGTGTTTCATGGCATTGAACATCAAGTCTACATATACCTTCCACAGTATATCATGTATTTTCTCCTAGGGGGAGAGAGGGAAGCCTGGACCACATGGGCCTGTTGGAGAGCCAGGAGAAAATGTGAGGACAAAAAGCAACCATTAATGTTCTATAGAACCCTGCTGAGTAACCATACCCAACATCCCCTTCAGCAAAGTCCAGACAACATGGACCCCATGGGCAGCCATAGAATTTGCATTCCATTTCGGTGTGCTGCATGTTGAAACCAGAGCCACATACTGTTCTGTATAATATACGTGCATACATATTATATGAAAATGTATGAAAATGTACGCACTCACTACTGTAAGTCGCTCTGGATAAGAGCGTCTGCTAAATTACTAAAATGTAAAATGTATTATGAGGTACATGCGGATCTGGTTGAAACCAATTTTCCATGAGGCAAGGTAAAAGTGAAGGACATGATCGGTAGTAGAAATTCTTCTACGGTAGTTGAGCCAAGCACACAGATCAAAGCACTCACACATCTCTGTCGTTCTGGCTTTAGTTCACTCGTACAACAATAAGCATTGCAAATATCAATGATTAAAATCCAGTGAGGATTATAAATTAAGTATGTTTCAGACTCATTTTAGGCTATTGAAGATTCTGGTCAGGACAAGGCATGTTAGTTATGTGAAAGGGGGGATATATAGAGGATGAGTTTAATGCAGGGGCGCAACTTTCACTGGGGACAGGGGGCATGTCCCCCCCCCCAGTTTTATCATTGGAATGTGATACACAATAGGGCAAAGGTGTGCTTTAGGACCATGCGAACGCCTCCGAGCGGTCGGGTAGGCTGCTTGGAGTGTATATCCAACAAAAAAAATACAAAAATAAAAGGGATGCCCCCCCACTTTTAAAACCAAAGTTGTGCCCTTGGTGTAATGTATGATGTAGACATATCTGTCAGTTAACTGATTTCTAGGACAGAGAGGCACATGAAGGATAGTGTTTAAGGTTTCTCTGTTGACTCTTTCTCTTGTGTCATTTTTTAGGGTTTAGATGGACCTGTAGGGCCGAGTGGACAGCCCGGTGAACCTGTGAGTAACCACGTCCATTCTGCACACACACACACACACACACACACACACACACACACACGTTCCTCCACCCAACAGGCGGCTCTATGTCCGCAGTTTGCCCAGGCTGATTGTCTACGATTCACACTCCATCTTTATCCCAGCAGGTGAGGATGAGGCCCAGTGGGGGCCTCTCTAAATGGATCACCCAGCGCACAAAGAAATAGAGGGCTGTATTAGACATGCTAAGAGGGGTGTGTTAAGACTCACACACATCACACTGAATGGGGATCTACCAATCTTCTACCGATTGTTCAGCGCGCTGTTGAGGCCGTCTGATTCAGAATCGTGCGAAAATGTAATTTCCCACGATTCAACATGTAAAATCGGTTCGCACTCGGTTCGCAAGTACTCTCCGCTGGCAAACGCTATTGGTGTGATGGAGCCCTTAAACTACAGAGACTCAGGGAAGCAGAGGAGCTGGGGGTTTAGATGAGAGAGAGAGAGGGGAAGAGAGGGGGAAGGGGGAGAGAGAGAGGGAGGGAGGGAGGGAGGTGTGAGAGAGAAATTCAGTGGGTGGGGAATGAGATAAGAGCGAGTTAGAGAGAGAGGGAAAGGGAGAGAGCGGTAGAAGAGATGAAATCCTGGCCTGAATGATTATATTTCCATATCAATCATTTCAAGGGAGATCACAGATGTGGCTTTGGAACAGGTGGCTTGGCCGGGGTACAAAGAGTGATGCTGACAAAAACAACACACACAGAGACACCGCCCAACCCGCTACATCTCTCCTCACAGACACACACAGAGCCCATATGCACACAGGTTCATTAACTCACTCTTCCTAAGTCACACACAGACACAATCTCACACACATAGACACACAGATTCACACACTCAAACATACTTACAATATCTCTCAAACACGCACGCACAAATGCATGATGAGCATACACACATACATACACAGACACACACACACACAGACACACACACATTGCCTTCGGAAAGTATTCAGACCCCTTGACTTTTCCACATTTTGTTACGTCACATTTAATAAAAAAAAATCCTCATGAATCTACACACAATACCTCAGAATGACAAAGCAAAAATAGGTTTTTAGACATTTTTGCAAATGTATAAAAGAAAATAAAATAAAAAAATGGGACCCAGACGACATTTGGAATGTCAGGGCAGGTAAGGAAAGGTCAAAACCGGGGAAACCATGAAAACAGGCACTTTAGGAGACAGGAGTAAAGGGGGGAAAACGCTGGGTGGCTTGATGAACAAAACGGACTGGCAACAGCCGAACATAGAACACAGGGATAAATACACTGGGGCTAACGAGGAAGATGGGCGACACCTGGAGGGGGGTGGAGAAATTCACAAAGACAGGTGAAACAGATCAGGGTGTGACACATAAGTATTTAGACCCTTTGTTATGAGACTCGAAATTGAGTTTTCATTGATCATCATTGAGATGTTTCTACAACTTGATTGGAGTCCACCTGTGGTAAATCCAATTGGTTGGACATTATTTAGAAAGGCACACACCCATCTATATAAGGTCTCACAGTTGACAGTGCATGTCAGAGCTAAAACCAATGTCCGTAGAGCTCCGAGACAGGATTGTGTCGAGGCACAGATCTGGGGAAGGGTACTAAAAAGAAGGACAACCATCTCTGCGGCACTCCACCAATCAGGCCTTTATGGTAATGGCCAGACGGAAGCCACTCCTCAGTACAAGGCACATGACAGCCCGCTTGGAGTTTGCCAAATCTCACCTAAAGACTCAGACCATGAGAAACAAGATTCTCTGGGCTGATGAAACCAAGATTGAACTCTTTGGCCTGAATGCCAAGAGTCACGTCTTGAGGAAACCTGGCACCATCCCTACGATGAAGCATGGTGGTGACAGAATCATGCTGTGGGGATGTTTGTCAGCGTCAGGGACTGGGAGACTAGTCAGGAGGCAAAGATGAACGGAGCAAAGTACAGAGAGATCCTTGATGAAAACCTGCTCCAGAGCTCCCAAAACCTCAGACTGGGGCGAAGGTTCCCCTCCCAACAGGATAACAACTCTAAGCACACAGCCAAGACAACGCAGGAGTGGCTTCTGGACAAGTCTCTGAATGTCCTTGAGTGGCCCAGCCAGAGCCCGGACTTAAACCTGATCGAACATCTCTGGAGATACCTGAAAATAGCTATGCCACAACACTCCTCATCCAACCTGACAGCGCTTGAGAGGATCTGCATAGAAGAATGGGAGAAACTCCCCAAATACAGGTGTGCCAAGCTTGTAACGTCATACCCAAGAAGACTCGAGGCTGTAATCGCTGCCAAAGGTGCTTCAACAAAGTACTGAGTAAAGGGTCTGAATACTTAAATATAATAGTTTTTTTTATTTTTTATATAGATTTGCAAAAATGTCTAAATCTGTTTTTGCTTCGTCATTATGGGATATTATGTGTAGATTGATGAGGGATTATTTAAAAAAAAATCAATTTTAGAATAAGGCTATAACCTAACAAATTGTGGAAAAAGTCAAGGGGAATATTTTCCGGTGGCACTATATATACTGTACCTGTATTTCAGTCATCATTTGAGGATGTATATATACACATGAGCTTATATGAACATGATACAGTATTGATCAGTGTGCTGTGTTTGACTCAAGGGTGCCAGAGGACTTGTCGGACCCAGAGGGTCACCTGGGCCACCTGGGCAGCCAGTAAGTCAACATCCCACCTTCACCTTAATGCTGTTCCAATGGACAATTTAACACCCTTCAAACCAGTCTGACATTCATAGATAACATCAAATACAGTTACATCTGATTAGTTGTCTGTCTCTTTCAGGGTATTACAGGTGTGGATGGAGTACAAGGTTCAAAGGGAAATCTGGTCAGTATTTTTAACTTAACTTGGGACTTGTAGTTTTCATCACCTCAAAATGACTACAGTTGATCCATGATGACTATAATAGCTTTCTGAAGATGGTGTTTAAAAACACAATCAGACCTGTGGAATTTGAGTGACTTTAATTGACTAAAGTAAACACAGCAACAAAAAAACAAACATTGACCATAGTGGAATAGCAGTCCCATAAACCTGTTTAGGATTGCTAGGAAGACGGGCTCTGACCATGTGTTCAGGGTTGTGTGAAGAGAAAGTGTGTGTGTGATGCTTCTTGTTGTTTTGTCTCAGGGGCCACCTGGAGAGACAGGGCCCAATGGTCAACAAGGAAATCCTGGATTACAGGTAACCCACAACCTCACACAATGTCAACACAACACTCTCTTTGTCTTGCCCTTCTCTCTCTCTCTCACACACACACACACACACACACACACACACACACACACACACACACACACACACACACACACACACACACACACACACTCCAACCTGACTTCCCAGTCCTCTAACTCTGTGATACTTAACCTGATTAATACTTTGTTCTGGTCCAGGGCCTGCCTGGTTCTCAGGGTCCCATCGGCCTGCCAGGAGAGAAGGTAGGCACCATGTCTCTCTTCATTTCAGATTTAAAGCCCTGAGCTTGTGACCCCTATCAGCTCCACCCCCAGGGGAGGCTGGCCGGCTAGAACATAGTCACCCAGTACCAGCCATTCCTGGCTCCTGGCTCCCAAGTCTACAGAGGACACTTGACATGAAATGGGTACTCAACTACGATTTGAGAAGGTCTGGTCACACACATTTTCTAGGTGGTAAAGGTCCGGATGGATATTGTCTTTATCGGCGTAGTAACAAACCCCCACCTCGTGAGTTGTGACCCATATGACCCCAGTTTTTAACTAAACTTTCCTGCAATTCTTCTACACATTTTGCAACGGAGCGGAGAGAAACTTTTGCAGTTTTAAAGCTAATTTCCTGCAATTTTACACATGATACCTGAGTCAATAAAATCAATGGGTGCCCCGATGAGCACATAATCTGGCCATGAGCACATAATCTGGCCATGAGCACATAATCTAGCCATAACTACAATATTTAGATAGCTGGTAAGCCTAACATACCTACCTAGCTAACATGGTCTAGTTGATCAACTGAACATTTCTGACATTTTAGAAATAGCTCTCTAATGTCTGTCAGTGAATGACATAACACAAGGAAAACCGCAGTCCTCCGGTTGGGTATGGCTGCACTAGAGGCTATTCATAGTCAAAAACACATAGACCCTGTATCACATTTTTGTAGTCTGGTTGTTGATTTGTATATACAGTAAGTTTCACCACTCATGATCTGTCTCTGTCCCCCACAGGGTCCCCAGGGGAATGGTGGGATGCAGGGACTCCCTGGCACTGATGGCCCTTCTGTAAGTACATCCACCTGATTCTTCCTCAGCAGCACTGATAGCGCTGACCTTACCAGGGTGCACTACCTCTTCTCCACCAGCAGGGGAGAACAGCAGGGGAAAGTGCTCCAATGTAGTATTTCAATTAGCTCTATGAAAAGGAATTGGAATGAAGGATCTGTTTACAAAAGGCCTTAGCTAAACTCTTACATCCAAATGGTTTACATAATAGTGAATAGGTTTTATGATTCATGAATACATCACCCTCCCCCAGGTCCATCTCTCTCTATACATTGTACTGTATTCACTTTGCTTAGCACTGTCTATCAGCCGGCGTAGATTTTTTTCTAAACAGCCATGGAAATCTGTGGATAGTTATAATAGTAAGGTACCGCCGGCTGGTACAATTCTTGTTTAATTGTTATAAACACGTGTGAGCCTTTATAATGTCTTATTATAAGGCTTCTAATATGCTACGTCTGTTCAATGTGTGCAGGGCCATCCAGGAAGAGAAGGCCCTCCAGGAGAGAAGGGGCTCAATGTGAGTTACAGTACAAAACATTAGACCAGACCTGCCTGCGTCATCATACCACTGTGCTGTCATATGAACACCCCTGTTATCCAATCACGTTCACTCATCGTAATTCTCATATCACATTTCTTTAATGCCTTGGTCACTCCATTCCACTCCCATTATAATAATGCCCGTCCACATCGGCTCACTGTCATCATCATCATCATCATCATTGTACGCTCACTGATGTTGACTCACCCTTTTCATCATTGTATTTTAACAGTGTCATCGTCACTGCGCAATCACGTCAATCCATCACGCTGTCATAAAGTACACTCATCGTCATTGTCCAGTCAAAAGCACTCATTGACCACATTAGCCCAACACAATTGCTCACTAGCATCTGTGCATCTAACGGATAGTGCTTCTCAGACAGATGAATCCTGATGTTTTTTTGTCAATACAGGGTGTGCCTGGAGCCCAAGGGCCTGTTGGTTACCCAGGAACTCGCGGTGTCAAGGTGAGTCAGATGCTATGTAATGATCACAGTTGAAATGTCCTCAAAGGTACCGTGCTGAGAGAGAGAGCCATTCCCTCAGACATTTCAATCTCTCTAGTGTGTATCTTATACGCCTGTGATGGACATGTTGTGGGAGTGTGTGTGAGTGAATGACAGTTGACAGGTTCAGAGAGAGCAGGTGTATTGTCAGGATGAGAGCTAATGACAGTGGGAATAACGTTTGATGGACAGTAGAAATGACAATGTTGGATGAGAGAGGAACGTGTTTATGTGTGTGTGTGGGGGGGGGGGGGATTGTGGGTGTGGCTGTTTGTGTGTGAATTTAGCGTATGCACATAGAATTCAAATTGTGTCTCGAGGGGACAGGTTTTGGCGTTGCATCATGTCTGGGGCTGCCTACTCACTCAAAGTAATATTCACACCACCAGTATTCCACCTAAAGGTCACTGTCGTTATTAAGGCTCATCGTTAATAGATGGTCAATAACTGGTCAATAGCAATGACAGGTTAAATCATTCTCCATGGTGTTTCTTACAGTAGTTGTAGCAGTAATGTAATACAATAAAAACATGATTTAGTGACAGCCCAAGCATACTACAGTACTGTAGTACATTATTGTCTTGAATGGGGATTATGAGTGATAACTAATGTTCTGATTCAATTTCTATTTGAATGTCTCTGTTTCACAGGGAGCAGATGGAGTGAGAGGTCTGAAAGGGAGTAAAGGAGAAAAGGTGAGAAATGAGTCATTTTACAGTAATTCTGCTGTAAAACTAGAAGAATAGACGTGATTACTCAGTCACAGTACCAGTTGTCTCACTGTCTGATACTGTAGGTATCAGGCATTGCATTTCTACTTCATGGTATATTTTAACATCCCCCATAGAGATTTAATAGATCAGACATCTGCCAGATCTCAGTACTGTGGTTAATGAATCGTCATGAATCATTAGGAATCACTGTCTCCTTCTCCTCTTCACATCGCAGGGTGAAGATGGCTTCCCTGGGTTCAAAGGTGACATGGGCCTCAAGGGAGACAGGGTGAGAGTGTAGCCACGCCAGACTGACATACGCTTCAGCTCAGAGCTGTCTCTCATTATGAACAAATAAGGTATTTCATGTAGAATGAGATGGATATCTCAGTTAGTCTGACCTGCCTTTCTGTCTGCTTCTCTTCCTATCCCTTTCTCTCTCTCTCTCTCTCTCTCTCTCTCTCTCTCTCTCTCTGTCTCTCTCTCTCTCTGTCTCTCTCTCTCTCTGTCTCTCTCTCTCTCTCTCTCTCTCTCTCTCTCTCGTGCTCTCTCTCTCTCTCTCTCTGTGCTGTGTGCGTGCGTGCGTGCGTGTGTGTGTGTGTGTAGGGTGATAGTGGGGTCACAGGAGGTCGTGGAGAGGACGGGCCAGAGGGGCCTAAGGGTCAGTCGGGACTCCTAGGAGAGGCTGGAGGTGCTGGCATCGCTGGAGAGAAGGTACAGGAACATTATTTCACTAGTCTAACATTTACTGAACGTGTGTCTGGTTATGCAATATGTATGAGTTATTGGGATTATGTAGATGTATGAATATATGCGTGTTCAGCGTGTCAGCTACAGTACATGTAATCACATGAACACCCTGCTAAACCATGGCATACAGTATTTGCATGCATTAGGCTCCTTTTGTTTTTGGCAGTGTTGCCAAGTCAACCATAATAATTCCACTCCTCTTTCTCTGTTAATCTCCCTCTCACTCTCCCTCTCCCTCTCCCTCTCCCTCTCCCTCTCCCTCTCTCTCTCCTTCCTCAGGGTAAACTGGGTGTCCCAGGATTGCCAGGATACCCCGGAAGACAGGGGCCCAAGGTGAAATGCAATTAAGAGTTTTAAAACTTTGTTTTACCTTAAAACTTTGAAACAGAAAAGTGTGCCTTTCTCTGGCTCGGCTCATTCCTGTCAAATAAAAATAAAGCATGATAAATGGCTGATTAAAAAATAGGTATTTTATTAATAGTTCATTAGTGACAACAATTCATTAGATGGTTGATTAATGGCGTATTTAAGGCAGTGTGTTTGACTTATAGATTTGATTTTACTTAATTCAATACTGTTGTTAATTATCAGTTAATTAAATGTTGTGGCTGATGCATGATTAATGTAAGGCTGTAGATGATTAACCTCTGTGTGTGTTCTCCAGGGATCTGTGGGGTTCCCCGGTTCTGTTGGGGTTCTGGGAGAGAAAGGAAGACGGGTGAGAACCATAGGACCCGTATTGAACCATACTGAACCGTATTGAATCATATTGAACCGTATTAAACCCTCTACTGTAATGCTCCTCCATTCGAAGATCTGTAAACTGCCTGTACTTTTTTTCACTGACAGATGACTGAGTGATAGTAATAATTGTGGACTTCTCTTCTGCAGGGTCCAACTGGTCAAGCAGGAACTGGGGGTCAGAGAGGTCCTAATGTGAGTTAGATTTCTCCTCTGGTCTGTTGCTCTCTATTGCTTTGAGCCTATGGTGAGGTGTCAGTCACGGTTTCTCACCAACTGACATTGCACACCATTCATTTACGTCAGTGGTCACCACCTTTTTCTGAGTCAAGATCACTTCCTGAGTCAAAATGCAAGCCGAGATCTACCGCTCAGATAAAATAAATAATATGACTTAAAAATCATAAGCCTATGAAACATTAACCAATTAAAAACGGTTCTGTAACAATGAGGTTTATACAGTAGGATATAGAACCAATACATTATCACTATGCTTGATTTGCCCTGCCAATGTTGTTCCTCACAGACCTCTTTGAAATTATATTTCAAAATTGTAGGTATATGACCACACTGGTAATATTTAATTTGTTGTATTACTTGTGAGGCACAGCTGAGTGAGTGTAATAATTAGCTTAATTTTTTTTTACTGGACTGATGGCCTGCATCTGATGGTCAGTCTGAGTAAAGGGAGCAGCGGTGAGGCTGCCTTTCACCCGACTCACCCTCCCTCCTCTCTCCCTCCCTCCCTTCGCCTTTAGCTGGACAGTCTTCCAGCTGAAGGCGAAACTCAAGTCTCACTGCGTTATTTTGGCCTCATGCACCAATTCATGTTGTTACTCCTATGACCAGAGAAAGTGAAATATTCTTCTATATTAAAAAAGACAAGCCGCTAATAATAACAACGCAAGCTTATCGAAGCATTTTGCTATACTCGTTCGTTGCAGCTGCAGTGCTGGTTGTAGCATGAGTGGAAGTAGGGAGAACGCGCATTTTATGGCTTATAAAAGTGTTCAACAAAGTGTTGACAGTACTGAATAACAATTTAAACATGAACTTACTCCTGTATTTGTAGCCATGGTTTTAAAAGTTGCGTGAGGCTGTATCGTTGGGTTTTTTACAGAAATGTTTGGTGATCACCTAGGAATGCCTTGGGAATCAACCACTGATTTACGTCATAAGAACTCTCATTCACACCTTGTCATTTCTCCTTCTCTTATGGATGAGTTCTCTTCATAAAGAGGATTATTGCTGATGTCGTTTTTTTCCATAGGGTGCCAGAGGGGGGAGAGGAGCACGAGGACCAACAGGAAAGTCAGGAGACAAGGTGGGTTTAGGCCAGTGCACAGCTGGCTCATAACGAGAGAAGCAACAGGCACTGTTGTAAGTGTTACTGTTCAGCACAGAATGACATGCCATCTGGTGCAAAGAGCTATTACTCTGCTGATGCTACATGTTTGATACTGAAAGGAGTTATTTCAGCAGTCCTTTCAAAAGACCACCAATGGAATGATTAACATTCTATTCATGATTAAAATTCATGAATAGACCAACAGGCTCAATAACTGTTTACCTCTCTATCCCTATCCTCTATCCTCTACATGATCCACCAATCAGGGCACCTCTGGACACGAAGGCGCACCAGGATCCACTGGAGACCAGGTAAGCTCCAGTCTGACACACAACCTAACAACCAGAGAGTTGAGCTATAATGATAACACAGCTAATAATAGCATATCTACTAATAGCTAACGTAGGATGTTGATGATAATACAACTAGTAAAGATAGTCAACTGGGTTGAGGCTTTGTGTTGTCTGGTTGATCCTACAGGGACCTCAAGGACCACAGGGAAGGAACGGCGAGGCAGGACCTAAGGGACCTAATGTAAGTGTGACGTGTCAAATGACAAGCAGCTGCATTGTTTAACATGGTTCTGTTGTTCTTTCCAGTCTTCTGCTGTGTCTGTCTGTACTGGTAATCTCTATCTAGTGTGTATGTGTGTCTATGCTAATCAAAAGTGCAATATTGTTTGTCAGGGAGCGGCAGGAAAAGACGGACTACCAGGTCACCCAGGCCAGCGAGGGGAGCCAGTGAGTTAAACTGTGATTCTATGATGACCCAGGAATTATGTGGTTGTTATGGACATAGATTTCAACACTCATCATGACCCCTTATTACACCACAACAACAAGCAAGACAAAAGATGTGGCTGAATTATTGAAGTGCTAGAGTGGGCTACATATTGAAGAATACTCATCATATCCACAAATAACTATCTCTCTCTCTCTCTCTCTCTCTCTCACACTCTCACTCTCACTCTCTCTCTCTCACACACTCTTTCTCTCTCTCTCACTCTCTCACACTCTTTCTTTCTTAGGCTGGCTCTTTCTCTCTCAGCTCTTAGCTGTGGGTCACGGCTTCACTTACTGTTTTCTCACGTCATCTCTCCTCTCTCAGGGCTTCCAAGGCAAGACTGGTCCACATGGGCCAACAGGTGTGATCGGACCACAGGTGAGTTATCCAATCAGGAGTGAGAAGTGATTAGAACTACATTTGTAGTTATTTTGTGACACAATGAAAATCAAACCTATAAATGAGAGCTATGGGGTAATGAGAAGTCAAGCCTTGTTTTGTCTCTGTGGTTGTCGTTAGGGTAAATCTGGTGAGACTGGACCTAATGGTGACAGAGGACACCCTGGGTCACCAGGACCCCCTGGAGAGATGGGTTTACCCGGAGCAGCAGGCAAGGAGGGAGCCAAGGTGAGTCCGTCGTGTTCATCTTCAGTGAATCATCTTCACCATCCCCATCTTCAACACTATCATTATTATCATCATTAAAGGAATCTGTAGATGATCATACATAATTCCTCCAGGATCCTCTCAGAAGCAAGATAAGTCACCTCACCTAAAGGGATTTATCGTTCCCATAAATTTACAAACTGATAAAGGGGAGATAAAAATTCCTCATTCCATACCTCATCGTGCTCTGTGCATTACCGCTCATAAAATATGGATGTTCCTCTCAGTCTGTACTGTACTCTGTGATTTATCACCTTATAAGAAGCCTGCTGTTGGCTTACTGGTAAACTCGGACCTACTGTAATCCTCCTTATCTGGCTCTCTCGCTCTCTCGCTCTCTCGCTCTCTCTGTGTCTCTCTCTGTCTGTTCTGGTTTCCAGGGAGACCCGGGTCCGTCAGGAGCTCCAGGAAAGAGTGGCCCCGCTGGGCTCCGAGGCTTCAGAGGGAACAGGGGCAGCCCTGGCGCCATGGTAACGAACTAACGCACCCACCTCACATCTCCTCACATCTCCTGACCTTCACCTTACAGACATATTACATTCTGTACTGATGTAAAGTACTACTGCATTGTATAGCGCCCAGTGTTTTATGTGAAAATCACTGAAGGCCAGTTTCCTGGAACAAGGCCGATTCTCCATTGACCATGCTGCTTTTCAGTCCAAGAGTGGGCTTCATTTGGGTCTGGGAAACTGACCGTAAGTCCTTTACTTGAATTAACTGATGGTGGCCTATCTGATGACTGTATACTCTGACAGTGGGATGGAAACTGATTGGTTGGAGTTCCTGTGATGAAGGCTGATTGTCTCACCTCTGTATGCTTGCCTCTCTCTAGGGCCCTGCTGGACTGAAAGGAGGGGAAGGACCCACCGGTCTGTCAGGAACAGTGGTAAATGGGATTTCATCAAGTTGCAATTGTTTCATTCCCATTTTCCCCACATTACCCCCCTATCTCCACCTCCTTCCCCCATCCCGGTCCTCATGTGGTGTATAACCAACAAGGACATGTAGAGGGGGAGGCTGTTACCATGGAGATCATTACCAGTTTACGTTGTCCTCTTACCTCCTCTCTGATCCCCCGTCGTGTCGTTACCCAGGGAGCCACTGGGGAGAAAGGGCCTTCTGGAGCGGCTGGTGCTATTGGTCAGCCCGGACGCTCTGGTGGGGTCGGCCCTGGAGGACCAATGGGAGAAAAGGGCGAGCCAGTAAGAGCCTTTGATCATTTCCTTATTTGTTTGTTTTTCTTATGCAATGCTAGTGTCAATTTCTAAATGGACATACGTACATCACTGCTCATTACTGAGAAATAAACAGCATGTGTGGGTTCCTCTGTACTGTATGTGTCCTCATGAGTGTTTACGTGTCTGTGTGTCTGCATGTTCCACTCTCTCTGCGTTATCTATTAATCAGTATGTCATAGAATAGTGGTGGTGCTTAGACTAACGATGTTTCCTCATCCATCTTTTCCCCAGGGAGAGAAGGGGCCCATCGGGCCGGCTGGACAGGACGGAGCGCAGGGGCCTGTGGGGCTGCCAGGGGCTGCTGGCCCCGTTGGGCCTCCAGGAGAGGACGGAGACAAGGTACTTACACCTGTATACAGGTACAGTACAGTAGGGTACCATACCACTGTAGAGGGACAACTTAGGGCTATCCAACTACTGGCCCGAAAGCCTTAAGCACTGCTGGGGTTTTCTACCGCTTGTCAATTGATCTAGTCCTTATTGGCCAGGGAGTTCACTCACCTAGTGGCCTTGATGTTGTGTGGGTAGGAGGTGTTTGGGTTACTTTGTGTGTGTCTCTATATCTCTGCAACGTGTGTGTCTGTGTGTGTGTGTGTGTGTGTGTGTGTGTGTGTGTGTGTGTGTGTTGTCTACAGGGCGAGACAGGAGGACCAGGTCAGAAGGGCAGTAAAGGAGACAAAGGAGAATCTGTGAGTCTTCATCTGGAGAGATATCAATCACAACACTGTCTTTGAGTCTGTGAGTCTTCATCTGGACAGATATCAATCGCAACACTGTCTGTGAGTCTGTGAGTCTTCATCTGGAGAGATATCAATCACAACACTGTCTGTGAGTCTGTGAGTCATCTGGAGAGATATCAATCACAACACTGTGAGTCTGTGAGTCTTCATCTGGAGAGATATCAATCACAACACTGTCTGTGAGTCTGTGAGTCTTCATCTGGAGAGATATCAATCACAACACTGACTGTGAGTCTGTGAGTCTTCATCTGGAGAGATATCAATCACAACACTGTCTGTGAGTCTTCATCTGGAGAGATATCAATCACAACACTGTCTGTGAGTCTGTGAGTCTTCATCTGGAGAGATATCAATCACTACACTGTGAGTCTGTGAGTCTTCATCTGGAGAGATATCAATCACAACACTGTCTGTGAGTCTGTGAGTCTTCATCTGGAGAGATATCAATCACAACACTGTCTGTGAGTCTGTGAGTCTTCATCTGGAGAGATATCATTCACAACACTGTCTGTGAGTCTTCATCTGGAGAGATATCAATCACAACACCGTCTGTGAGTCTGTGAGTCTTCATCTGGAGAGATATCAATCACAACACTGTCTGTGAGTCTGTGAGTCTTCATCTGGACAGATATCAATCACAACACTGTCTGTGAGTCTGTGAGTCTTCATCTGGAGAGATATCAATCACAACACTGTCTTTTAGCCTCACAAGCCACAGTATTACACACCTGACAGGATATGACATCACCAGACACAGTACTACACACCTGACAGGATATGACATCACCAGACACAGTACTACACACCTGACAGGATATGACATCACCAGCCACAGTACTACCAGAGAGAAGGAGGCAAAGCGAGATCCTATCTCTGGCCAAATCTGCCCATGTTAAGCAGATCTTTAGTTATTAAGTAGGTAAAGAGTTTTTGTATGGGGGGCAATGAGAGTGTTGAATTTAGTCAAGAGAAACATAAATTGCTATTTTGATCTATTATAAGTTTCATAATGCTTAGGTTGTGTACTGTTATAAGTGTGACGCACATGACATCCCAGCAACTTTGAGAAAAAACACTTTATCAAAGTTGTCCCTGTTGAAAGTCGAGAACAGGCTGTTCATATTAATGAAGCTAGCATCTCACTCTCCATTGAATACAGGTGGTTGATGTCAACACTCCTCATTGAATATTCAAGTATTATTATTAAATTTTTAAAATAAAACATACAATCTACCTGCAGTGAAGCCGCTCAGCGTTTACATTACATTCAGTCATCTAACCGTCTCCCGTCCAGAGAGACCCACAGCAGCAACCAGGGTCTAGCGCTCCGCCCAACGGCACGTCGACAGATCTCCCACCAAGTCAAAACGGGGACCCTAATTAGCGATCCATCAGCCACCGGCCCAAGCTCCCAACCGCCAGGCCACCAACCATCCAAGATCCTTCCACAGTGCCCCGAGAGCTGCCCCTCAACCATCCGAGACCCCCCACCCCTCAGTGTCATTCACACCTTTTGGTTTATTTTGACATTATTTTTTACTTTCATCTTTGACTGTCATTCTATCCCACACACAGCAACTCCCACTTGACTCCAGTTCCACATCCCAAACCTCAGTTTCAAACAAGTATTCAATTAACAAGATGTATCCACTAATCCAAAGAGAGGAATAGGCGGGAGCTTGACAGCCTGACATTCCGCTCTGTGGACAACGAATCCCATTGTTAGGGCGGAGACATTATATCCAGTATCTCTGGTACTACACACCTGGCAGGATATGACATCACAAGCCACAGTACTACACACCTGACAGGATATGACACCAACAGCCACAGTACTACCAATATTAACATTATAGCCGAGTGACCACTCTAACAATGGAATTACGTCCTCAATGATTGAAGGAAGGCAAGATCAAGTGGTACCATTCTAGCCAATGAGAGGGCAGATATGCGTGTGAACTACAGCCACAACTAAGTTGTTTTTCTCAAAGTTGCCGAAATGCTAAATGCATCCACTTATATCAGTACATATGTAACAGCCTAAACATTACAAAACTTCTATTAGATCAAATAAGCGTCACGTAATTCAACACCCTCTCATAGACCTCAATACAAAAACAAGCTTATCTCACACGGACAGATTTTGAGCGCTTCGCCTCTTCCACTCTGGTAGTACACACCTGGCAGGATATGACATCACAAGCCACAGTATTACTAGAAAAAAAACGAGGTCAAATCATGACGTGATTTTCCGGTCGTCAGGAGCTCAAAAAGGATGCGTAGTTTCTGACTTGGAATTACGACTTGGATGACCATTCAAAATTATATTTCCCAGTCGGAGCTAGTTTTTTCCCCAAGTTCCCAGTTGACTTGAACGCACTGAAGTCGGAAATCAGAGCTTTGCGAGTTCCCAGTTCCCAGTTGTTTTGAACCTGGCATACACACTTGAAAGGATATTACATCACCAGTCAAAGTATTACACACCTGACAGGATATGACATCACCGGCCACAGTATTACACACCTGACAGGATATGACATCACCAGTCACAGTATTACACACCTGGCAGTATCACTAGGATCATTCAAATTAATGACTCAATAAATGAGAAATGGTTTATAATTGAGTGTTGAGAGAATTATGTGCAGTTACAATTAACTGTACAGTATATTATGTGAGCTGGTATATTCCGCTTTCGGCATTATAACCCTCTAATTAGCATGCACTGTGCATCGTCATGCTCTCTATCTTATCCTAGCCCTGGCAGCTTTATCAAACTATTCAAAATACTGTCTAACACTTTCAGAAGCCAAGCAATCACATGCAGCTACCATCGACAGCTGCAATTTCACAGTAGTTATTTTTTTTAGCTCCCGACACAGCAGTGTTTTCCTGCAGTGTATGATTGATTTGCAGTATACTGTCAACAGAATATCTGTTTCTCGGTCTCTTCTCCAGGGCCCATCAGGACCTATTGGAATCCAGGGACCTGTCGGCCATCCAGGGTTACCGGTACGTCTATTCAATGTATCTGTCTTTGTTCAAAGGGTGTGTGATTGTGTGTACTGTATGTGTGTACAGCACTGACCTCTGTGTGTTTCAGGGTGTGGATGGGGAGCCGGGGCAGAGGGGCCAGCAGGGGATGTACGGGCCGAAGGGAGACGAGGGAGTGAGAGGCCACAAGGGAGCCACTGGACCCACTGGACTACAGGTGAGGAGACGAGATGAGACACCCCTCTGTTGGACTGTACCATTCATCTCTCTACTCCAGCACATAGGTGACAGGTGGACTGTACCATCTCTCATCAACAGCACATAGCTGTTAGCATTGCAGTATCCCTACTCGTGCGCCTCTAACCATACTCTGTCTTTACAGGGCATGCCAGGAGTCCCAGGAGAGAAGGGAGACAGTGGACACGTGGGCACTATGGTGAGTAGTGGATATACCATTGGACCATGACATAATTTCCCTATATCCTATTGTTGACCTGGCAGCCTCACTGGACTCTCCCACCCAATATAATTCCTTAAGCATGTCTCTCATCTTAATTGTGCTATAAAGCCTAACTAATTTAAAAAAACCTTCTTAGAGGCAGTGTCTGGAGTCTGGCTCCCTGTAGAGTGACTGGAGCATAGAGGAACACAACAGCCAGGACACGTCCAGCTACACATCCAGAGAGGACTAGGGCTTTGTGTCTACATGTAACAAGGACTTCCTCTGAGGAGTGAGAGAGTGACAGGGAGAAAGGAGGATGAGGCAGTGGAGCGAAGGAGCGAGAGAGAATGCGAGAGAGTGAGCGAGAGAGAGAGAGAGGGTGGTGGTTTGAGGAGGAAGACGGCAACATGACAGCTGCTAATCAGATTAGCCTGAGCTGGGCCTGTCTAATGAGCATCTTCCTTCTATTGTGACAGTCATTTCAGAATGCCACCGACCGTGAACGCATGCTGAATAAGATTCTACACACAGCTAGTGCCACAGCACACTCAGCCTGATTAGGGAGAGGGGAAGGAAGTGTCAAAACAGAACAAAAAAACAAAAGAGGGAAAAAGAGAGAGAGAGAGGATGAGAGCGAACGATAGAGAGAGGGATGTGTGAGAGAGAGAGAGGGAGGAATAAAGAGATCTCTCTGGGAAAGCCTCATCCATGTGTGAATGCTGTGGTTCACAGGATTGCAGCTTCTAATGCCTGAGTAGCTCTCCAGTAGCAGGATTACAGGATATGTGCTTACTGTAGTGGATGTAGTAGTCTCTGGAGTATGTCTGTCTGTCTTAGTGCTGTGTGTACAGTCTCTCACTGTATTGGGTTTTCAGTGTTTGTAAAGCACAGCTAACCATTAACTCTGGACTGGAAGTGAGCAGTTAGAGCAGTTAGGATGAATAGCTTGTCATCCATGTTGAGGTGCACAGAGGGGTAGAATCCCATCACACTGACTGGCTAGAGCACTCTCATTTCCCCTGTAGCCTGGATAATGTGTACTTGTAGAGGACTAGAGGTTCCTCATTATATATATAGAGAGAGAGAGGAGGAGGGGATAGAGGGAGGGAGAGAGAGATGAAGGGAGATAGAGAGAGAGAGAGAGTGAAATACAGGGAGAGATAGAGGGAGATCGAGACAGAGAGTTAGGGAGAGAGTGAAAGGGAGGGTAATGGCCTGTCCTCATGGTGTCTTCATCATGTCAGTGAGGTAATGATGATAGAGACTGGTTCTGTTCTGGGGATATGTTGCACCAGCCACCAGGCCCTCAGTAGACTGAATGATTAGCATTCACAGTCACTGTACCCAGGGAGAGGCTGCCTGGTGGGTCACACAGTCCTCTTCATTTGGGATAGAGGTGTGTGCGTGTGTGTGTGTGTCTGTGTGTGTGTCTGCGTGTGCACGTGTGTGTTGTTTTAAGCCAATGGCTAATCTCTTTTCTCCTCAGGGCCCTCCAGGACAACATGGCCCCAGAGGCCCCCAGGGGTCCATCGGTGGAGAGGTACAGTATATTTCTTACCTTATCTGACCACCATTCTATGTATTGGGTTTGCTGCAATAATGGATTGGTCTATGTTGCAAGACGGTATACTATTTTGCGCGGCTCTCACTTCTACTCAACTCTACACTACTGACTATCAGAACACATCCACCCACCAATAGGGTTGTTACTTCACACACAGCACACACACTTCTCTACCCTCTCCCCCACTCCCTCTCCCTGACCCTCTGCCGGTTTGGAGCTGTGAATTATTAAATGGTATTAGAATGTAATCCCTCAGAGGGAGTTATATTTACCGCTCTATAAATCATTAAGGAGTATAAGACAATCATCCCTAAGAGGAAGTTATATTTACCTCTATTAATGGCCAACCTCTCAACATCTCACACCAATCAATTATTCACAAGAGAGAGATGGAAAGAAGCCACGCCACACACACACACACACACACACACACACACACACACACACACACACACACACACATAGTGGTATGGATTCAGGTCGTCACATCATGATTTGATAGATCACATACTTTATTTGAGCATTTGCCTGAAGTGATAGATGGGCAGGGTTTGTACTTTTGGGACTATCCCATTGTTTCTATTTCTCTAGCCAAGCTCAATCAAGCACTATTTAAAAGATGATGAATACAATTTTAACCCAGGTCGGATTCATACGGTGCCATGGAAATAGAAGGGTGTAGAGATGGAGAGATCCATAAATGGATTGATACAGGTGATGGAGTGAGAGGGAAATGGAGAAAGAGAAGATTTGAGTCTGTGGGAAAGAGAAGAGCTGGCTTGCACTGCAGGCAGGATAGTCTTCCACTCACTCACACGCTCCAATTTGTGCACTCTACCAAAGAGAGAGATGCTTTCACTGTTTTTCCTCTCGAGACAGCCAGCACACACTTCCACAGAGAGACTGACTCCACACTGTGTTACTCAGATCGCATCAACAGAGAATTCACACACAGACAACAGTCAATATTTTCTCCTAGAGCTGATGATGCAGCTGCTGTCTCAGCACCCTGATAGGGAATAGCAGACACACAAAACAACCTCAACACAAGAAGCCTTTAAATGAAATATTAAATATTTCAGTCCTCCTGTCACAGTGTGTTGTTTCAAGTGGTTCTGTTGTGTTGTAACAGGGCACTGCGGGCCAGCCTGGTGGAGTGGGCCAGCCTGGGGTTGTTGGAGAGAAGGGGGAGGATGGAGAGGCTGGGGACCCGGGACCAGTTGGAGACACTGGTGCCGCTGTAAGTCATCCTTTCTCTCATCCCTTTCTTCACCCCTCTCCCTCTCCCTCTCCCTCTCCCTCTCCCTCTCCCTCTCCGTCTCTCTCTGTCTCAACCACTAACTGTATGATTGTGTGGTGTCCCCAGGGTGGTAAAGGGGAGCTGGGGGAGAAGGGTGACTCTGGCCCCTCCGGAGCCGCAGGACCTGCAGGAGTCAGAGGCATGCCAGGGGAGGACGGACCCAAAGGAAACCCTGTGAGTAGATCTCTATGTAGGCCACTCATCTGCTGGTCACTGGTCCTTTAGGCCGTTCATCCTCTTCTAACTGGTACTTGGGTTGATGGCAGACCAAAGCATTCGATTCGTCTCAAGCGATGCTACTGTAACTAACAGTCACTGGTAACTGACCACTCCCGGTCCTCTGTAGGGCCCCATTGGATTCCCAGGAGATTCTGGACCACCTGGAGAAGCAGGGATCAATGTGAGTAAAGCACCCGTAGAACCAAGTAATACAAAAACCCTTGTACTGTTTTTTAATTGCATTTCAAATATTGAAGGCAGTAGATGACTGATTCTTCTGTTCCTCCTCTGAATGTGTGTTTCTGGTTGGAACAGGGAGTTGATGGTGGACCAGGAGCAAAGGGAGACAACGGTGATCCTGGGAAAGCCGTAAGTACAGTAAAGCATTTACATCATACAGGAGCTCATATGAACAGCATAAACGTGTATAACTGTGTATGTTCTCTGAGCTCATTCTACAGTATTACATACATAAAGTGCTGTAGTATTGGCTTTGTCACATACAGAGAGGCTTGAGTTATTCATGGATAAGTTGTGCTTTTTTCCCTGTGTCTTTGAGACTGTGTGTGGTTGTTGTTGTCTTTGAGACTGTGTGTGGTTGTTGTTGTCTTTGAGACTGTGTGTGGTTGTTGTTGTCTTTGAGACTGTGTGTGGTTGTTGTCTTTGAGACTGTGTGTGGTTGTTGTTGTCTTTGAGACTGTGTGTGGTTGTTGTCTTTGAGACTGTGTGTGGTTGTTGTCTTTGAGACTGTGTGTGGTTGTTGTCTTTGAGACTGTGTGTGGTTGTTGTTGTCTTTGAGACTGTGTGTGGTTGTTGTCTTTGAGACTGTGTGTGGTTGTTGTCTTTGAGACTGTGTGGTTATTGTCTTTGAGACTGTGTGGTTGTTGTCTTTGATACTGTGTGTGGTTGTTGTCTTTGAGACTGTGTGTGGTTGTTGTCTTTGAGTCTGTGTGTGATTGTGTTTCAACTCTGACCCTTTGTTCTGCTGTCCTCAGGGACCCCCAGGAGCCTCTGGAGAACCAGGCCCTTCAGGGCCCCCCGGGAGAAGGGTGAGTGTTGATCTGTGTGTGTGAGAGAGAGTGAGAGAGTGAGAGGGTGAGAGAGAGTGAGAGGGTGAGAGAGAGTGAGAGGGTGAGAGAGAGTGAGAGTGAGAGAGAGTGAGAGTGAGAGTGAGAGTGAGAGAGAGAGAGAGAGAGAGAGAGAGAGAGACGCATGCCTTTGTGTGTGCTTATTATTGTATTTCTACAGACTTGGATATCTTCAGGGATTTTATTGACCTCTATCCGTTTTAGGAGAACAAAAGCAGTGTAAGGCTTTTAAGCACTCGGGTATTGTCCCCAGCAGCTGAAACTCTGTCCTCATGTTCCCCCACCTCTCTCTCTCTCTTTACCTCTCTCTTTATCTCTCTCTCTCTCTCTCCCTCACTCTCTCTCTCCCTCTCTCTCTCACCAGGGCCATTTGGGAGCTGCTGGAAAAGAAGGGAAACAAGGCATGAAGGGAGCAAAGGTAAGGATGTGTGGAACACTCAACTCATTAATGAAATATGAAGAAAACAAATCCACAAAAAGAAAAGGCTACTACATTGTATTCAACGATAATACAGTTCTGTTTTCCTCACCACCCTGTCTTTCTCTCCCCCTCTCTCTCCTTCCTTTAGGGGGGCAATGGGGCTGAGGGTCTGGTGGGGAAGAAAGGGCCAGTGGGGCCCCAGGGACATTCAGGAAAGCCTGGCCCAGAGGGCCTCCGAGGGATCCCAGGCCCCGGGGTGAGTCCCTCTCTCCTCTCCTTGCTTAAACAGACATCTTTCTCTACTGTAACTAGGGTTGCACATTTTGGGGAATATTCAGAGGTGGAAACTTTCTGTGGGAATTAACAGGAATATATGGGAATTAACAGGAATAAATGGGAATTAATGGAAAAATATGCAAATTAACATTAATACCATTTAAATGTAGATGTTTTTTGCATTGGATATACAGCATTTACCATATCATATGGAGACAGAAACATAAACCTTTTACCTTACCATAAAACGACATAATTGCAAATGATTAAATCCTTCCAATAGAAATAAAAAAAACAATTTAGTTACGAATTGAACTTTAATTAAATGAGTTCACTTTTCACATGAGATGATTTCACTGAACAACAAAAGAAAGGGAATATTGAATGATCCCCAATGATCCATCTGTCGTGTCTTGACTATCATTAAAAGTTAAGACTGTTATATTATCAAATCGATTCTCTAGCCTTAATAATTATGTGATTAAACTAACCATATTAACATTAATTAACTAGGAAGTCGGGACACCACAGAATATTATTTGTTTATAGAGTACTATCTCCCGAATATAACTCTTCAGATTATCTCTTTTGATAACAGTCGCTTATTAATGAATTCTACCTTGATCAGTCTCATTCTGAAAATTGTAAAATTCTAGTCTGCACGAACCCAGCCATTACTATGAATCATCCATACACAAATTGGCTCAATTATTTATTTACTAGCTAATTAAACATTTACAGAATATACAGTACATATTAACATTATACAGGAAAATATCATCCCTAGTGGACTGAACAACAGTTTGGTTATAAAACATAAATATATGACTACATTTGCACTTTTGTTCAACCAAAATATGCCACAAGACCTAGAATTGCTTTATGTGTATCCCACAAAAAAGGTTCACTGTTATAAGCTAACTTTTTTGATGGATTTAAGCAAAATTCTCAAAATTCCCAGGCTTAACTTCCCATGGAACATTTCTGGAAACATTCTGGAAATTTGCCAGATAATTCTCAACCCTTTGCAACCCTAACTGTAACCTGAGGTTCTGCCTGCTCCACTGATACTTTCTCCCTAATTTGTTTAGTATAAACTGTCATTGGTAGAACATGAACATGCATGGTGCATCTCAGTACAACCAGAAATAAGTCTTGGGGACATGTTGTCATATGACCTCCAGGTTCCCCAGTCATTGCTGGAGCCCTTCCCTAATTGATTAACCCCTATCTGTGTTTTCATTTGCAGGGAGAGCAAGGGTTAAACGGCCCCCCAGGCCAGACGGGACCCCCTGGACCTATGGTAAGACGCACACGCTTATTACATGTTCATAAGTCAACCTACTGGGCTGTTATTGCTCCTCTTTCACATAAGATACGGTAGCCCTGATAGGTTAAATTCCAGTGATGCTGTTCGTGTTGTTTCCAGGGCCCCCCAGGACTGCCAGGTTTTAACGGAGACCCAGGCAGGAAGGGAGATAAGGGTCATGGTGGTCTGATCGGTCTGATCGGACCGCCAGGAGAGCTGGGAGAGAAGGGAGACCGAGGCCTGCCCGGAAATCAGGGCACACAAGGAACCAAAGGAGACGGGGGTAAGGGTGGCCTCCCTGGCCCTACCGGCCCCCCAGGACCCCCTGGACTTTCTGTAAGTACCCCCTCCTCCTCTGTCCCCCCACCCCACTCAACTCTTCATAGTTGGCTTTGCTTTACTCTGATATGACTTTTCCTATTTCAAAATGACCTCTCTTTCCCTGTTAGGGTGTAGTTGGTGAGAGAGGATCCAAGGGAGACCTGGTGAGTCCAGTCATCTGGCTGTATCTCCACATTGTCGTTCCTCTCCTTACACACCAGCCTATAGCTAGCAGCTGCCATGAGTATATGCTGCCAGACAAGCCATTTTCTCGCCATCATTCAGCCTCATTTTCTACATTGTGCTTTTGAAATGTATTTTGGCCTTAAAAGCATGCCCATACAGCGATGTGTTGTTGCTGTGGGTATAGTGTATTTTAATAGGATTTAGTGGTGTGGTGTGGTGTGATGTTATGAAAACTACCATAGTGTGTCATCTAGAGAGCAGGCCACAGACTGCTGATGCACAGTGATGGATAATCCTATAAACCCTAGAACCATATCTGCCAGGATCAAAGAGGGATTTGGGATACTGTTGTGAAAGTCGCTCCAGGTGACCGGATGATTGATGCAGGATTATGTTCCACTCTTTTCTTCAGGGTGCCATCGGACCCCAAGGAGACACTGGACCGGCCGGATCCCCCGGACCACCTGTAAGTCCTCCGCACACACACCTCCCTACCTCCACACACCTCCCTACCTCCACACACCTCCCTACCTCCACTCTCCTCCCTACCACCACACTCCTCCCTACCTCCACACACCTCCCTACCTCCACACACCTCCCTACCACCACACTCCTCCCTACCTCCACACTCCCCCCTACCTCCACACACCTCCCTTCTCCACACTCCTCCCTACCTCCACACTCCTCCCTACCTCCACACACCTCCCTACCACCACACTCCTCCCTACCTCCACACTCCTCCCTACCTCCACAAACCTCCCTATCACCACACACCTCCCTTCCTCCACACTCCTCCCTACCTCCACACACCTCCCTACCACCACACACCTCCCTACCTCCACACACCTCCCTACCTCTACACACCTCCCTACCACCACACTCCTCCCTACCTCCACACTCCTCCCTACCTCCACACACCTCCCTACCACCACACACCTCCCTAACTCCACACTCCTCTCTACCTCCACACACCTCCCTACCACCACACTCCTCCTCGCCTCTCCTTCCCCCATCTTTCTCTCTTTCCCCCTTGTTTTTCTATCTTCCACTCGTGTTCCTTCCCTCCAGGGTCCGCCTGCCACCATGTTCCAGCCACTGCCCATCAGAGACCACGAGGGCCGGAGGAAGAGGAAGAGGCACTCTAGGATGGTGCAAGGAGGCGCAGCTCCCTACGAGGAGGTGGAGATGGATCTGGAGCAGGAGGAGTTCCTTCAGGCAGACCAGCCCATGCTGGTGGAGGCAGAGGGCATGGAGGAGGTGTTTGCCTCCCTTACCTCCATGAAGACAGAGGTGGAGCTGATGAGAAGGCCCCTGGGGACCTTTGAGAGCCCCGCCCGCACCTGCAAGGAGCTCATGATGATCCAGCGTGACTACAAAGACGGTCAGTACATCACCCTCGTATAATACATATGCCACCTCATCACCCTGCATTGGCACTCATATTGAAGTGAACCTGTACAGTGCCTATAAAAAGTGTACACCCCCTTGAATTGTTTTCTAATTTTGTTGTGTTACAAAGTGGGATTGAAATAGATGTCGTTGATCTGCACAAACTACTTCATAATGTCAAAGTGAAAAGAAAATTAACATTTATTTTGCATAAGTATTCAGCCCCTTTGTTCAGGCAAGCCTACATTAGTTCAGGAGCAACATTTGGCTTAGCAAAGGGGTTGACATGATTTTCTTCCTCTGTCCCCCATACATACAATATATATAAATGACCTCAGACAAGTATTGAATCTCAAGCACAGATGAAACTACAAAGAACAGGGAGCTTTTTCGAAAGCCTCATAAAATATCTGTACGCATGGTCAAGTTAATAACTATGCTGTGGATGATGTATTTAACCACCCAGAAACATCAAAGATGCAGTCGTCCTTCTGAACTGAGCTACAGGACAGGAAGGAGGCCATTGGTGATTTTAAAACAGCTACAGAGTTCAATGGCTGTGGATGGAGAAAACTGTGGATGGATTAATAACATTGTAGTGACTCCACAATAATGACCTAAACGACAGAGTGAAAAGAAGAATCCAAATATTCCAAAACATCCATCTTCTATGCAACAAGGCACTAATGTAATACTGCAAAAAAAAAGTAATACACTTTTTGGCCTAAATGCAAAGCCTTATGTTTGGGGGAAATCCAACACATCACTGATTAATTGCTTCTTTATTTTCAAGCATGGTGGTGGCTGCATCATGATATGGGTATGCTTGACATTGGAAAAGACGGGAGTTTATCAGGTTGAAAAGAAACAGGATGGAGCCAAGCACAGGGAATATCCTAGAAAACCTGCTTCAGTCTGCTTTCCACCAGACACTGGGAGATGAATTCACCTTTCAGCAGGACAATAACCTAAAACACAAGGCCAAATCTAGAAGACTCACAGCTGTTATCACTGCCAAAGGTGTTTATACTGTAACGCGTATTGATTCTAGGGGTTGAATATTTATCAAATGAAGGTATATTAGTGTTTTATGTTTAATTATTCTTTAAAAATATATACATTTTTCTTCCACTTTGACATTACAGAGTATTTTGTGTAGATCACTGACAAATAAAAAAGACAATTAAATCAATTTTAATCCCTCTTTGTAACACAATAAAATGTGAAGAAATCAAAGGGGGTGTAGACTCTCTATAGGCACTGTATTTGATTGTGCAAATTAGCCACCAGATCCTCCAATAGCCAGCATACCTCTTTGTTATATCATACATACTGTATGATTTCATGTCTTCCCCTTTCTCTTGCCTGATCTGCTGTCCCGTATTGAAACGACACCCCTGTCTCTGTCTCCGTCCCTGTCCCAGGTGACTACTGGATCGACCCCAACCAGGGCTGTCACAGGGACTCCATCAAGGTCTTCTGTAACTTTACAGCTGAGGGACAGACCTGCCTCTACCCTGACAAGAGGATTGAAACTGTGAGTCTCAAACTACCTTGATGTCTGCTCACATCAACCTAACTATAAGATTGTAGTAGTGTACAGTACATATATATACTTCAGTTAAGAACAAATTCTTATTTACAATGACGGCCTACCAAAAGGCAAAAGGCCTTCTGCGGAGATGGGGGCTGGGATTAAAAATAAAAATGAATTAAATAAAAAAACATGACAACAACATGGTAGAAACACAGCATGGCAGCAACACAACATGGTAGCAGCACAAAACAGGGTACAAACATTATTGGGCACAGACAACAGCACAAAGGTCAAGAAGGTTGAGACAACTATACATCACGCAACATATTCACTGGCCTCGGACCAACTGGTGTCTTGCAGATGCTCTATCTTGATTTGATCCTATTTTTCACAGCAGGAAAATAATCCAGCATCAACAGGACATTTGAATTATTATGTGGATTATAATGAATGGACATTATTTTAGGGGTTGATGCATTTTCTGTTACAGTTTTTATTATGGCAAATCAATTCTTAAGTGTTGAAGTGGAATATAGATAGATAGATAGATAGATAGATAGATAGATAGATAGATAGATAGATAGATAGATAGATAGATAGATAGATAGATAGATAGATAGATAGATAGATAGATAGATAGATAGATAGATAGATAGATAGATAGATAGATAGATAGATAGATAGATAGATAGATAGATAGATAGATAGATAGATAGATATATACTTTATTGATCCCAGAGGGGGAAATGTCTGTGTCAAACTTTAGAAGCCTTCTCATCAACAACAGAGCGATCAAATTAAAATAGCAGATCTGTACGTCCTCAGAAGCCTGTGTTACAGAGATTCTTTGTTCCCTTCTCTATTCTTGTGAGCAGGTGAAGCTAGCAGCCTGGAACAAAGAGAAGCCAGGAAGCTGGTTCAGCCAATACAGGAGAGGCAAACAGGTACTGACCACTTTCAACTGTGGCCATTCTTTTAAATGTTTCCAAACACCAGCGAGTGTATTTGAATAATAATTGTGTGTATAATTGAGTAGATGTGCATGTGTGTGAGCATGTGCGTGATTGAACCCACTGTCTAACTGAGTGCTAATGTACAGTATGTGCCCATGTATGATACCTGTGTTCTCTGCAGTAGTTAGTGAGTCACACAGAGCTATTGGCAGCAGTAGGCTCTTATTGAAGAACGGGGCCTTTCATGTGCACCTGACCAGACATCCCTTAACACAGAGATAATCACTTCTCTGCCAGTCCAATGCCTTACACTGACTCTTTCAACCCACTGACTCTTTCTCTTTCTTTCTTTCTTTCTTTCTTTCTTTCTTTCTTTCTTTCTTTCTTTCTTTCTTTCTTTCTTTCTTTCTTTCTTTCTTTCTTTCTTTCTTTCTTTCTTTCTTTCTTTCTTTTTCTCTTTCTTTCTCTCTCACTAACTCTATCTCTTTCTCTCCGACTCTCTTATTCTGACCCTAGGCGAATTACTGCAACCTTTTTCCCCTCCTCTCCTTAGACATGTATTAATGAAACACGGGTTGTGAGATTTCTAAGAGAGAGAAAAGGTTCACGATAACACAATTGGCCCTAGACTTCCTCTGTTCAGCAGGGTGGATATAGTGCTCCCTCGCCAGCAATAACTCTGTTAACCACTGCTGCAGCCCTGCAACCTTTATAACAAAATCAAATGTGGGATTCAGTGTCTTTAATGCCATTAGTGGCCAGGAGCTGACCATAAAAACCTCTAGGTCTTCAAAGACTATAGCTAGGGCCCAGGGGTTTACTTGCCCAGGTCATTTTGTCATGGAAAAAAAACTCTAGCCATTCTAGATTGGATTTATATAGTGCTTTACCAGATGCTCTACCAATGTGTTGGCACTGCTATTTGGTTCTGGACATTCGATATGTGGCTGACATGGTCATTGAGAGTATCTTGTCTCATCGCTGCAACTCCCCAACGGGCTCGGGAGAGGCGAAGGTCGAGTCACGCGTCCTCTGAAACATGACCTACCAAACCGTGTTCCTTAACACCCACCTGCTTAACCCGGAAGCTAACACCGTTCAACTGATGGCTGAATTCAGCCTGCAGACTCCCGGCCCGCCACAAGGAGTCGCTAGAGCGTGATGAGCCAAGTAAAGCACCCCAGCCAAACCCTCCCCTAACCCGGATGACGCTGGACCAATTGCTGATGGGAACCCAGTTGGTTCACGTGGTCTATGTTAATATGTGGTTCATATCTAGTCTCATTCAGTGACTCTGAAATGCTGTGCATCTCTGGTCCAGTTACAGTACAGTGACTCTGATGGGAACCCGGTCCATGTGGTCCAGATGACCTTCCTGAAGCTGCTGAGTGCCACAGCCAGACAGACCTTCACCTACTCCTGCCAGAACTCTGCCGGCTGGTTCGACAGCGCCACCCGCAGCCACCAGCATGCCGTACGCTTCCGGGGCAGCAACGACGAGGAGATGAGCCAGGCCAAGAGCCCCTTCATCCAGGCAACACACGACGGATGCCAGGTAGGTGCCATGCAAAGACAAAGGAACATTTATTAATTAACTAATACAATTTTGACCAATGCTGTTCTGACCAATGCTAATGTTTTGACCAATACTAATATTTTGACCAATGCTATAGTTTTGGCCAATGCTAATGTTTTGGATAGATAGATAGATAGATAGATAGATAGATAGATAGATAGATAGATAGATAGATAGATAGATAGATAGATAGATAGATAGATAGATAGATAGATAGATAGATAGATAGATAGATAGATAGATAGATAGATAGATAGATAGATAGATAGATAGATAGATAGATAGATAGATAGATAGATAGATAGATAGATAGATAGACACATTTCTTTGTCAAGCAGCTACAACAAAACATAGGGCAGGTGCAAAATGCCAGAATGAAAATACACGAAAGACAGATACACGATACATGATACATGGAGCGGCAGTATGAAACCAACACTAATGTTTTGACCAATGCTAATGTTTTGACCAATGTTTTGTCAGATGCTGTTTGATTCAATAAGGCCATGCAGCTGGTCACAATCAAATCAGTTCATATGTTATCTGAGTATGGTTAGATAGGATCGGGGTTGGAATGACAGATAGCAGGTTAGTAGGCACAGTGGATCCTCAACTCTGCTGTCTGTTTGTTTATCTCTGGTGTAGTTCCGTAAGGGTCAGGAGCGGACAGTCCTGGAGATCGACTCCCCCAGAGCAGAGCTGCTGCCAGTCATAGACGTTGCCCCATCGGACTTTGGAAACAGCAACCAAAAGTTTGGCTTCCATGTGGGACCAGTATGTTACAACGGATAACTAGAGTTGTCTCAACCAACCAAGGAATGACCGGACCTCATCTGCACAACAACTTACCTATGAAAGAAACTGGACTTCACTGTTGTTTCCACACGCAATATTTATTATTATATGTTCGTATATGTGGTGGGTTTGTGGCATATGTTATAAGATTCTCAAACAGCCAATGGGATGTGAGGTTACATTGTTTCCATGACAATAACAACCAATAGTAGTTGAGTAGAGTAGAGGAGCAAAGGCAAGGAGGAAGGAAGCACATTTATCAAAGGGAATTCATCCTATTAGATATATTTAATTTGTAGTGTTTCTTTCTTTATCTTCATTCTTTCCTTTGCTCACCTTTTGAGTGTGCTGTAATTAGATTCACTAGAAGTAGTCTCTTGTTCCACTTGACGACAACCAATTTAAAAAGACAGGCAGATCCCTCCCATGTTGAGGCATGGGGTTAGCCTGTCATCTGTGGTATGGGTCAGTTGAGTGGCACAGTCTTTGTCAGGCCTGGGCTGCAGATGAGGTGAGTTGCTACCTGAGGGATTATGATGAGAGTGGAGTGGAATTAGCAGGAGACACTATCTGGCATACTCATTAGCATGCCTGTATTGCAGTAGGATAATATTGTATTGCAGTATAATGACATCAGCTCTTGTTAACTGGTGGTGCACTGCAGTATCTACAGTTGTAGGATCTTAATTTGAGCCAGTTTACTACAGCAGGAAAATAACCATGCAGCATCGTGAAATGTGAATTATTATGTGGATTATAATTAATGGACATTTTTGTTGGGGTTGATACATTTTTCATTAGGGAAAATCAAGTATGAAATATCAAAGTGGAAATTACAAACTTCAGATGCCTTTTTAAATCTCAAATACACTAGAAGTTTGACATTAAGATCCTACATCTGTAGCATGTCAATTCCATACTAGTCTATTTAATCTGTCAACATTCCCTGTGTTAGTTAGAAGGTTGAACATATAATATAAATGATAGCTTTGCTCAGTGCTTACCCTTCAACTGCAGATTACTTACTGAATGACCTTGAGTAGTGCACACAGTACCATGTTACTAGTAGCCTATTGAGCCCAATGGTTACTTGAATGGAGAAGGTTGCTTTCCTTATTGGACTGGGTTACTCTGCACGCCTGATGATAATATGACTTTCCGGCCTTCCATGTTTTCATTGCCTATTTGTGTCAGATTGGAGGTCATTTTACTACGGAAAACAAGCATACTGTAGGCCTTAATTGAGATAAAGCTGTTTCAGCCCGAGAATGAGTTTCAGAGCATGTTGTTCTTAAAGAGGATATAAACAGTGTTTTCTCCAGTCCTCCATCCCTCTGTTACATCAAGGAGCATTTCCATGTCTTTGATTTCAAGCATCTTTTAAAAAGTACCATTATTATCCAGTGTCCTGCTCTCCACCTCAGTCATTTATTTGTTTATTTGTTTTATATGTGTTGTAATTTTTATGATGCATTTTATTATGTGTGGTGCTAAAGAAAATGTTTTTGTTTTGTGTCACCTACGTTTGCGTTGTTTTGTGTCTTGAGGCAGGATGATGGAGAAATGGTGCAAGTTTTTGGTGCTCCAAAAGCCGTGCATGATGGGTAAGGAATGCTCTCTGGGCCAGGGAGTATCATATCGTACTGTAGTACTGTACACTACAGTACACACACTCTAACCTGCTGTATGGTTGTCAGGTTACAGTAACAGTGGTAGGTTAGGGGTAAGTTACAAGTTTTTGCTTTAAGCGTTAAAACTCCCCAGACAGCCATTGTTACAACATAATGCCTTTACATCTCTACAATATCTCTCCAACATAACCTGTAGGGTGGTCTCCCAGCCTGTATACATAAACAGTACAGGCAGTTTATCAGCTTACTCCTCCTTACACTGTCTTTCAGTATTTAAACAATTCAGCACAGTAAAATTCCCAGCCCCATCCTGTATGTTATCTGTTGTACTCATTTTATATACTGTACAGTTATTCTAAGGACTTGAGTATGAATAATGTGTTTGTGCAACGTGATAAGCGGATTAAAAAAACCTATGTTTAAAAGACTTGAGGCTCTATCAGGGAGAGGGACAGAGGGAGAGAGAGAGAGAGAGTTGTTTGTGTCGGCCTCTCACCACTCAGTGTAATAGACAAACAAGTCTCTTCATTACCGCCTAGTTCTGCAACATTCACTCAATGAGCCTGCAATCAACATCCCACCACTGCAGATGCAATCAACTCTGATTGCATTCCCAGTTCATTTATTTCAATTAGCTGGTGTTTCATTCCTCCAGAGGGAAACAGAGGAGAGATGCTAGCCAGGGAGGGAGGGAAGGAGGAGAACGGAAATGAAATAGTTTTGGATAAGGAACACAGCCATTGACATTTGCCCAGAACTGTCCAGTGTGTGTGTGAGAGAGAGAGGTCAGAGAGGGAGAGAGGGAGAGAGAGAGAGAGAGAGAGAGAGAGAGAGAGGTCAGAGAGGGAGAGAGAGAGAGAGAGAGAGAGAACGAGAGAGAGAGGTCAGAGAGGGAGAGAGAGAGAGAGAGAGAGAGAACGAGAGAGAGAGGTCAGAGAGGGAGAGAGAGAGAGAGAGAGAGAGAACGAGAGAGAGAGGTCAGAGAGGGAGAGAGAGAGAGAGAGAGGTCAGAGAGGGAGAGAGAGAGAGAGAGAGAGAGAGAGAGAGAGAGAGAGAGAGAGAACGAGAGAGAGACAGAGAGAGAACGAGAGACGGGGGGGGGACAGAGAGGAGGATACAGAACAGACATTGTTGGCTCTGGCTATAACACTGTCTGTTTGGCTGGTTATGTCACATCTTCCTCTTGCTGGCTTTCCTCTCTCACTTTTATTCAGACATAATACATGCTGTCTCTCTCTCGGTCTCACACACACACACACACTCACACACACACACACACACACACACACACACACACACACACACACACACAAACGTTCTCTCACATATCCAGAAAGCAGGACTCTAGCCCTCAAGGTCAGGGGTCAATGCAGAATAAAGGTTACAGTACATTATTGTCCTTTAACTCAATTGAATTGTAACCACAGTGTGAAGCTCCTGGCTGGGAAAGGTCAGACCTGCTGCTGCCTCAGAATAATGATCAAGCAAAGTGCATCATGACCGTCGATAAGCTAATATACATTTTCTCTCTCTCTCTCTCTCTCTCTCTCTCTCTCTCTCTCTCTCTCTCTCTCTCTCTCTCTCTCTCTCTCTCTCTCTCTCTCTCTCTCGGAGAGAGCACACACAATGCTGTAGGATCTGGGTAGAATGAATCACTATGCTGTAGGATCTGGGTAGAATGAATCACTATGCTGTAGGATCTGGGTAGAATGAATCACTATGCTGTAGAATGAATCACTATGCTGTATGATCTGGGTAGAATGAATCACTATGCTGTATGATCTGGGTAGAATTAATCACTATGCTGTTGAATCTGGTGCTGCTATTGGATCGTTGTATCTCTGAGGTCCTCTATTCTCCCCAACCCATTGTCCATGTTGCTTTGTTGAGCAGAGACGATAGTACGATAGTATCTCCTGTATTGTATCTCTTTATCTCCTGTATCTATGTAGGACTATTTCTGTCTGATACCTTCTGATCTCTGGGCTCGCTTTGCTGTCCTGTGATCTGTACGAGCGATACTGACCTATAACTACTTATACATCTGATGTGCTGTGATCTTTAGGCTTTGTATTTATCTGGCTCTGTTCTATACTGTATCTGAGCCCAGCTCTGGGCCTGTGCAGGGTTTCTCCTCCTGTATTTAGGTCCTGGAGTAGACTCATTCTCCAGTCCCTATAGTACACAGAGAGTTTGTTTCAGTGCTATTGTAACAATACATTATTTAATTAATCTCTTTCGCTCTCTTTCCATCTCTCTTTCTCTCCATCTCTCACTAGTCTCATTACTCTGTAGCTGGAGCTTGAATTCTCTTTCTCCCTCACGCCCTTTAACTGTCTTTCTTTCTCTCGCTCTCCCTCTCTTTCCTCTCTCTCTCTCCTCTCTTTCCTCTCTCTCTCTCCTCTCTTTCCCTGTACTCAGTTTTCCTCTCCTATGTGTCACCGTGACGTTGATTGTAACTAGGCTGAACATGTCACCAAGTCAGTGTGAGAGATGAGCAATATTAAACAGGCGTTTAGATTCATGAGAGAGTGAACACAGAGATATCTGCATTTCCTGTTGGGCTTGAAACACTCCTGTAGACTCCTGGCTGTAACAGCTCTTCCGACGCAACAACATCTGCCACAATCAATAACTGTAAACATTATTTATCCACATCAGGGTTGTGTGATTTGTTGGTTTATTGTGAAAGCGCTACATTTTGCGATACGTATTTGCTCATGTATGACTCTACTTATTTATATGCAAGCTGTATGTCCATAGCTAGAGAACTCCTGATATTTCCTGTTGGGATTTTAGTATAATTTTGTGTCTTTTATCTGTTGTCTAGTACTGTCTTTTTGCTAGATAGGGCCATCTACTTTAAATGCTGCCTGTCTTCCCAGTAGCCTACTTGGTGTGTGACCTGCCGACTGCTCATAACTTGTAACTGTTGACACATCGACCAGGATTTAGGTGCCAGGGCAATTTGTGAATTTTGTTGTTTTCATAATCAGTGGCTGTATTGGAGTGGGAGTAGTTTCTCCTCTCCTAGGCAATTAGCAACTAGTGTTTACATACACTCAATTAGTATTTGGTAGCATTGCCTTTAAATTGTTTAACTTGGGTCAAACGTTTCGGGTAGCCTTCCACAAGCTTCCCACAGTGTGTTGAGTGAATTTTGGCCCATTCCTCCTGACTGAACTGGTGCAACTGAGTCAGGTTTGTAGGCCTCCTTGCTCGCACACATGCTTCTTCAGTTCTGCCCACAGATTTTCTATAGGATTGAGGTCAGGGCTTTGTGATGGCCACTCCAATACCTTGACTTTGTTGTCCTTAAGCCATTTTGCCACAACTTTGGAAGTATGCTTGTGGTCATTGTCCATTTGGAAGACCCATTTGCGACCAAACTTTAACTTCCTGACTGATGTCTTGAGATGTTGCTTCAATATATCCACATAATTTTCCTTCCTCATGATGCTATCTATTTTGTGAAGTGCACCAGACCCTCCTGCAGCAAAGCACCCCACAACATGCTTCACGGTTGGGATGGTTTTCTTCGGCTTGCAAGCCTCCCCCTTTTTCCTCCAAACATAACGATGGTCATTATGGCCAAACAGTTCTATTTTTGTTTCATCAGACCAGAGGAGTACGATCTTTGTCCCTATGTGCAGTCTGGCTTTTTTATGGCGGTTTTGGAGCAGTGGCTTCTCCCTTTCTGAGCGGCCTTTCACATTTTTCTATGTCGATAAAGGACTCGTTTTACTGTGTATATAGATACTTTTGTACCTGTTACCTCCGGCATCTTCACAAGGTCCTTTGCTGTTGTTCTGGGATTGATTTGCACTTTTCGCACCAAAGTACATTCATCTCTAGGAGACAGAACGCGTCTCCTTCCTGAGCGGTATGACGGCTGTGTGGTCCCATGGTGTTTATATTTGCATACTATTGTTTGTGCAGATGAACGTGGTACCTTCAGGCGTTTGGAAATTGCTCCCAAGAATGAACCAGACTTGTGGAGATCTACAATTTATTTTCTGAGGTCTTGGCTGATTTCTTTTGATTTTCCCATGATGTCGAGCAAAGAGGCACTGAGTTTGAAGGTAGGCCTTGAAATACATCCACAGGTACACCTCCAATTCACTCAAATTATGTAAATTAGCCTATCAGAAGTTTCTAAAGCTTCTGGAATTTTCCAAGCTATTTAAAGGCACAGTCAGCTTAGTGTATATAAACTTCGGACCCACTGGAATTGTGATACAGTGAATTATAAGTGAAATAATCTGTCTGTAAACAATTGTTTGGAAGAATTACTTGTGTCATGCAAAACTATAGTTTGTTAACATGAAATCTGTGGAGTGGTTGAAAAATGAGTTTCAATGACTTCAACCTAAGTGTGTAAACTTCCGACTTCAACTGTATGTGTGTGTTTTCTATACCTGTTCGCTCCTCTCCCTATAGACCTTTTTTACTTGTACTTTTATAGGATTTACAGACGCTCCACCTCTTGGCTGCAACCCTTCTAATCCATGTGGAATTCCTGGTCTCCAGCAGTGTATGGAACTGCCGATCTGTGGCCAAGAACGCAGAGTTCATCTCAGCCTTTGCTGCCCTTCAGTCCATAGACTTTTTGGCCCTGATGGAGAGACATGGATCACCCCTGAGAACACTGCTACTCCAGCTGCTCTCGCTCTTCATCTTACTACGTGTTTTCTCATAGTCTGAGTGCATCTGGTCGCCGCGGGGGTGGCACTCATTTCTCCTAAGTGAAGATTTTCTCTTTTCTCCCTCATTCACCTGTCCATCTCCTCATTTGAATGCCATGCTGTCTGCACCATGTACTCTCACTACTGGTCTCCCCTAGGGCTTGGTTCTACTGTAGGCCCTCTCTTCTTCTCTCTATACCATCGGCGCCATCATATCCTCACATGGTCTCTCCTTTCATTGCTATGTGGATGACACTCGACTACTTTTCTCCTTTCACCCTTCTGACTCCCAGGTGGCGACACGCATCTTCGCGTGCCTGGCAGATATCTCAGATTGGATGTCGGCTCACTATCTCCAGCTCAACCTCGACAAGATGGAGCTGCTCTTCCTCCCGGGGATGGCTTGCCACTCCAAGACCTCTCCATAACGGTGTCCCTCTCCCAGAGTGCAAAGAACCTTGGCGTGACCCTGCAAACATCAAAGCAGTGACTTGCTCTTGCAGGTTTATGCTCTACAACAACCCTACCTCACACAGGAAGCTGCGCAGGTCCTAATCCAGGCACTTGTCATCTCCCGTCTGGACTACTGCAACTCACTGTTTGTTGAGCTCCCTGCTTGTGCCATCAAACCCCTGCAACTTATATAGAAGCTCGCCTGGTGTTCAACCTTCCCAAGTTCTCCCATGTTTCTCTGCACACTCCACTGATTTCCAGTCGAAGTTCGCATCCACTACAAGACCGTGGTGCTTTCCTACGGAGCAGCAAGAGGAACTGCCCCTCCCTACCTTCAGGCTTTGCTCAAACCCTACACCCCACCCCACCTACTAGCTCTGACTTTGCTGATAGCTACTTTATTGAGGAAAATTGTACTTACTGTGACTGAGATATGTGGTTGTCCCACCTAGCTATCTTAAGATGAATGCAATAGTTGTAAATTGTTCTGGATAAGAGAGTCTGCTGAAATGTAAATGTATGTATCCAACACGTGTGTATTCATGCATGTGATAATGTGCGATTAGTGAGCGTGTGTGACTGAGTGAACAAACGTGCACTCATTAGTGTGCATGTGAGGGTTTCTCCTCCACAGCTTCTTTGTATTTCTGCGTATTCTCTTTTCCCATCAAAAGTGGTTATCGACAAAACTAACATTAGTAAAGAACTGGAGGGAGGGAAGGTGGGAGGGGTGAAGGAAGAACAGGAAGGGAGGGAAATATCATTATTCCCTAGGCGGAGGCGTATGTAGAGCGCTGAGTAGTGGGGAGAGAGGCCTGGGTCCTGTGGCTGTCTGAGAGAGTGTCAGGTGATTATCTGAGAGACAGAAGAGACCAGACACAGCCTTGGTTCCCTCCACAACCCCCCCCCCCCTCCCTGTGTCCTCCTTCCACTGCCCCCCTCCTGTCCCCTCCTGCCCCCTACTGCACCCCTCCTGCACCCCTACTGCCCCCTCCTGCCCCCCTACTGCCCCCTCCTGCCCCCCTCCTGTTTCAGCTCTCACCACCCGTCTCCACCGTGTCATTCTCACTTAGTTTAGTCCTCAGTGCGAAGGACAGCGTCAGTCGTCCCAGCAGCGCTTTGCTCCCTCCACGCACAGCCCAGGTAATCAGCAGACTCATATTATTACTAACCAGGGAGAGTGATGGGAGAATCACTCAGGCCAATTTAAGTGTGGACACAGCCTGTTCATAAAGGAGAAACATATGAATACACTGTAATGAACAAACCACACCCGTATCAGGAGCTGGAACAAATTGGCAGAAATGGTCATGATTGGATTGGTGTGTGAGAGTGTGTGTTAGAGAGACTCCATTGTCCATGAATGACTCCACTGTTCAGTAAATATGATTTGCACATAAATCATTGGCGGCAGGGAAGGAGAGAAGAGGAGATTGAATGTTATAATGATAAGTGTATGGTAGGGTCATAGGGTCATAGTCCACTTGAGTGTTGAGTTAGGGGAAGTAATCCTTTCCATTCAGCTCCTATATGAGGCTGCGTGACTCCTTTCCTCTGTGGAACTGAATGTATTACGATCCTCCTCTCTACCTCTCTCCTCTCTACCCCTCTCTTTCTCCTCTACCCCCTCTCTTCATTCTTCCCCCCTCTCTCTCCCCCTCTCATCCTTCCTCCCTCTCTCCTTCCCCTCCTTCTCTCCCAACTCCCTCTCAGGATGATCAATGCCACCTGTCCCGTAGTATCGTCTGCCCTACAAACGCTGACATGGTTGTTATTCTATCAGGATGAATCCAACATGGCAGCATTTCATGAACGCCCTGGACACATTTCATAAATCTTAGCTGGCCTCGCTGCAGACTAGATGTGAACGGCAGAGGAAGCAGAACCTTTGTGTAAGCAGAACAGGTCTGTCTGTCTGTCTGTCTGTCTGTCTGTCTGTCTGTCTGTCTGTCTGTCTGTCTGTCTGTCTGTCTGTCTGTCTGTCTGTCTGTCTGTCTGTCTGTCTGTCTGTGTCTGTGTCTGTGTCTGTCTGTCTGTCTGTCTGTCTGTCTGTCTGTCTGTCTGTCTGTCTGTCTGTCTGTCTGTCTGTCTGTCTGTCTGTCTGTCTGTGTCTGTGTCTGTGCCTGTCTGTCTGTCTCCCCTAGGCTGAGTAAGAAATGGCCCCCTATTCCCTTTAGTGCACTGCTTTTGATGAGATCCCTGATCAAACACAGTGCACTAAATAGGGAATAAGGTGGTGTTTGGGACGGAACCCTAGCCTCCTGTCAGTGGGTATGGAGCTGGGTTTAAAGATGCTGGGCTGCTATAGGTGTTTTACTGCTATACATGAAGTATATAGCTAGAGATAGCAGGGAGCTGAAGGTAATAATGAATGCTGTCAGTCAGATAGCACTGGGCTGTTTGTCATTTGAACAGTACAGTAAGTGCCACTGTGGTTTAATCAAAATGTTTATTCTAATAAATAGAAAAACCCCAGTGTCCTGGTTTGGGGCTGGTTTGTTTGTGTACTAGATAGGCACTGGTTTACTCTGTGGTTGTAAGTTTAGGCCTGCAGATGTGAATTGATGTGTTTTAGAATAATGGGTACAATCAGACTTCCCTCAGCTGCTTTTCAATAATTCAGCTCCAACCTGAGAAATAGAGCAGTATATCTGAATCTGCTGCAGGAATATACTCTGGCAGCACTAACTCCCATGTCTTATTACCCAGACCCATGTTTCTCATACACTACATGTATGTACATAGTAGCAGCAAAGACATTATACACACAGATACACACTATAGATACACATATTATAACAAATATATACATACATATGAAGAGGTAGTGTACACACACAAACACACAAACACACACACACACTGACAGGAACAGTGGTCCATTAATTCCACAGGGATCTCAGAGATTTCCCTCTAGTCCCATGTGTCTGTCCCTTCAACAGATGAAAGTGCTGTTAGGATGTTCATGTGGAATCACTGATGGCTCTGCTCTGCTAGCTGAATAAAGTACAACCTGGGCCCTGGTGGTTAGATCTGGCCTGCTGGAGTGTTGAGTAAGTACTTGGCTGAAGTGTGTGTTGGGTGTGTTTTCTGGTTGGGAGAGATGGGGATAGGATAGGAGAGGAGAGGTGGGGATAGGAGAGGAGAGGAGAGGTGGGGATAGGAGAGGTGGGGATAGGAGAGGAGAGGTGGGGATAGGAGAGGAGAGGAGAGGTGGGGATAGGAAAAGAGAGGTGGGGATAGGAGAGGAGAGGAGAGGTGGGGATAGGAGAGGAGAGGTGGGGATAGGAGAGGAGAGGAGAGGTGGGGATAGGAGAGGAGAGGAGAGGTGGGGATAGGAGAGGAGAGGAGAGGTGGGGATAGGAGAGGAGAGGAGAGGTGGGGAGAGGAGAGGAGAGGTGGGGATAGGAGAGGAGAGGAGAGGTGGGGATAGGAGAGGAGAGGTGGGGATAGGAGAGGAGAGGTGGGGATAGGAGAGGAGAGGAGAGGTGGGGATAGGAGAGGAGAGGAGAGGTGGGGATAGGAGAGGAGAGGAGAGGTGGGGATAGGAGAGGAGAGGAGAGGTGGGGATAGGAGAGGAGAGGAGAGGTGGGGATAGGAGAGGAGAGGAGAGGTGGGGATAGGAGAGGAGAGGAGAGGTGGGGAGAGGAGAGGAGAGGTGGGGATAGGAGAGGAGAGGAGAGGTGGGGATAGGAGAGGAGAGGTGGGGATAGGAGAGGAGAGGTGGGGATAGGAGAGGAGAGGAGAGGTGGGGATAGGAGAGGAGAGGTGGGGATAGGAGAGGAGAGGTGGGGATAGGAGAGGATAAGTGAGGAGACATGAGGAGAGGAAAAGAAGAGTAGAGGAGAGGAGGGGTGACTGACAGGTCTCATGAATAGTGATGCTCAACAGCTGCTCATTAACCGCAAGACTGTCAGCTAGCAGACTGAAGGAGCACACAGACCCACACACACCTGTCCATAGTCCCTTCATCTCTGTCCCCTGTGCTTGCTCCACATCCCGGGCCAGTAGCCACCTGTCCCCTGATGGTAGAACCACACCTGTGCCCCCCCCCCCCCCCATTGAATATGGAACGGCCTATCACGCCAGCTGTAAATTCTTAATAAATCTCACATTTAAATAGGTAAGGGTAGACCTAACTAGAGAGCTGCTATGACTTTCTGTCATGAGCAGATATCATTCGCCGATTCAAGAAAAATACGTTATGCCTGGAAACCATTCCACATTCCCCTGCTAAGAATACCAAGGTGAGCTGGCTGCTAGAGAACCATGCCTTCAGAGAGCAGTGTCTCTTCTCTGGTTAACAGGCTCGGATGGAATGCACCTTTTGTTTGTAATCGATGGAGAAGTAGAGGCATCCACCATGTAATTAAAGGCCCATTGGGTCTCTAATAAAGCATGCTGTCTGTCCCTCTCCCACCCAAGGAGAGCAGAACCAGGGACAGGCATACCTTCACTACTACACAGCATTCTCGAACACTGTGGATTCCTAAGGTACTGCCTTGACTGTCTGTCTCCTACAAACACTCACAAACACACACACACTCATGCCCATTAACAGATACAGTACATGCTGCACACACTGTGAATCACCAGATCTCCACATCTCTAATTTTCTCCAATCGTACACACACACACGCACACACACTATGAAAGAGAGAGAGAGAGAGAGATAGTGGCTCTCCTGCAATGAGGCTGGGATTGATTCTAGTCACACAGAGCTGGGGCGAGATGAGCAGTCACTCTGAATATGCCCGGCCGTCAAATAATATAGATAAGAACATCAGAAAGTGTTTTATATGTAAAAGACAGAGAGGGATAAAGTGGAATTGAATCCCAGAGGAAATGAGGAGGGAGGTGTGTCCCAGGAGACAGACTCACAAAGGCTCCGGCATGTTTGAAGATAATAGACGATAACTAAAGTGGTCAGTGCCTTCCACAGGTCAGGACACTCAACCTCTCTCCTTTTCTCTCTCTGCCTTTCTCTCTCTTTCTGTTTTCTATCTGCCCTCCTCTCTCCCCTATATCTTCCTATTTCCCATATATTCTCTCTCAATCTCTCATCTCTCTATCCCCTCCTCTCTCCTACAGATACTCTACACACACACAGCTAGTGGGACGTGAACCCTGCAGACACTCCATTGAGTAAAAAATTGAAAAATGTTTTCTTACTGAATTTCTCTCTCCCTCAATTTCTCTCTCTCTCTCTCTCTCTCTCTCTCTCTCTCTCTCTCTCTCTAACTCTCTCGCTGCATTATATCTAGCGTGTCGGCATGACATCAACAGGTCGCCATGGCAATGGTGTACCAGGCGACTCCTGTGCTGCAGGTCTGGTCATGTACCAGTGCTCCAGGCCTCCCAAGGTCCTCTGCCTGGTGGGCTAGCCACTCAAAATCAATATCTCACACACGGAACTCACTCATGGCCAGGATAATTCATCATTCCTGTATGGTTCTGCTTTTTAAAGAACCCGACCCATGTAACCCATATTGCAAACAACCACTAGTTTAAATGCATGACTGCAAAGCCTAAGTCCCTAAGACATTTCAAACATAGAAAATAAATGGCAATTTGAGTGTGAAGAAAACCCATGTGCACTCCCAATGGTAAACATTTCCTGCTCTTTCACAGACCATCATTTAACTGAAACCCAATCACCAACAAAAAACATTATCACTGACTAATCCATATGACTAAATCAATGCCTTACAAAATAAAAAATCATTCCTCCGTGTGGTCCATTTAAACACTTCAGATTCCCCAGCCTTCCTTTCGCATTACAATAGCATGGCCATTACTCTCCCCCATGCCGTGTGTGGCCTACGCAGCCTGACAGGAGAGCACAAATAAATCCCATATTCCTCTCTGTCCTTGTGCTTTGCTCATTCGCCATAGATGATTTCTCCTCCGTCTCCCCCCCCCCCCCTCTCTCTCTCTCTCAAACTCCCCTCACTCTCTCTATCTCAAACCCCTCTCTCTCTCTCTCTCTCTCTCTCTCTCTCTCGAACCCCTCTCTCTCTCTCTCTTCCCCTCTCTCTCTCGAACCCCTCTCTCGCTCTCATTCTCTCTCTTCCTTTCTCTCTCTCAAAATACTTTCTTTCTCTCTCTTCCTCTCTCTCTCTCTCTCTCTCTCTCTCACTCTTTCTTTCTCTCTCTCTCTCTCTCTCTCTCTCTCTCTTTCTCGAACCCCTCTCTCCCTTTCTCTCTCTTCCCCTCTCGCTCTCGAACCCCTCTCTCTCCCCCTCTCTCCCTCTCTCTCTCCCTCTCTCTCTCTCTCGAACCCCTCTCTCTCTCTCTCTCTCTCTCTCTCTCTCAAACCCCCCCTTTATCTCTCTCTCTCTCTTCCCCTCTCTCTCCAAAACCCCTCACTCTCCCCCCCCCCTCTCTCTCTCTCTCTCCCTCTCTATCTTTCGCTCTCTCTCGAACCCCTCTCTCTCCCTCTCTCTCTCTCTTCTCCGCTCTCTCTCGAACCCCTCTCTCTATCTCTTCCCCTCTCCCCCCCCCCTCTCTCTCTCTCTCTCTCTCTCTCTCTTCCCCTCTCTCTCTCAAACCCCTCACTCTCTCCCTCTCTCTCGGTCTCTCTTTCTCCCTCTCTCTCGCTCTCTTTCGAACCCCTCTCTCTCTCTCTTCCCCTCTCTCTCTAACCTCTCTCTCTCTCTCTTCCTCTCTCTCTCTCTCTCTCTCTCTCTCTCTCTCCCTCTCTCTCTCTGTCTCTCTCTGTCTCTCTCTCCCTCTCTCTCTCTTTCCCTCAATCTCCCTCCCTCTATCTCTTTCTCTCGCGCGAACCCATCTCCCTCTCTCTCTCTTCCCCTCTCACTCTCGAACCCCACTCTCTCTTCCCCTTCCGCTCTCTCCCCCTCTCTCTCTCCCTCTCTCCCTCTCTCTCTCTCTCGAACCCCTCTCTCTCTCTCTCCCTCTCTTCCTCTCTCTCTTGAACCCTTCTTTCTCTTCCCCTCTCTCTCTCTTTCTCTCTCTCTCTCTTCCCCTCTCGCTCTCGACCCCTCTCTCTCCCCCTCTCTCCCTCTCTCTCTCTCTCTTTCTCTCTCTCTCTTGGTCCCAGTGTATTGATTGGCCTCTGAGTGTACGGAGCAGATAAAGAGAAGATAAACAGAGTCGGTGGCCATGAATAGACATGAAGGTAATCATAATCAGCCATGAGAACGAGCCCATGCAGTCCTCTGCACCACAATGCACCTGATGCACCTCCCCTACTAGACACACTGGCTCCTTCCTTCAGCCCCTAGACATCTCTGGTCTAAACCCTTTAAGACATGAGCCCCAGAGGGTTTCTCTGGTTCTGTTAATATGTTGGCTTTGGAGATGGCTAGCCATCTAGGCTGGTTTTGGTTCCAGACCTTCAGAGACAAATCATTTGGTACTAATAAATATATGATTGAACCAATGAATGTTGAATGGGGAGGAGTTGGCTGAGGTACGAACAGATCTGCGACCAGACTAAACCCCCCTGAAAAACATAGATATTGCTTTTTTTCTTCAATGTGACTATTATTTCAAAATTAAGACAGTCTTATCCTGTCACTAACCAATTATATTTGGTGTCAGTATACAAATGCACACACACACACATTTGCCTGCCAATCCACATCCACAGGCACACATGCATGGCCACCATCACTCACAAACAGTTGAGCACACACACTGGGGCTAAATGAGGACTGGTGGTATCTCATGGGGCGTTAGGAGCACTGGCGCGGGTCTTCCTCTCCGATTCTGAAAGCCGTATCTGTATCAGGAAGAGTAAACTGAAAAAGCAATTTGCTTTGTCACACAGAGACATGCTTGACTACACTGAATAATTGCACTGCAGCTCTGGAAAGAGCTGTTCTCCTTTTATCTAATGAAGGCCTTAAGGGGAGGGAGGGGAGGTGTGTGTGAGTAAGTGTGTGTGTGTGTGTGTGTGTGTGTGTGTGTGTGTGTGTGTGTGTGTGTGTGTGTGTGTGTGTGTGTGTGTGTGTGTGTGTGTGTGTGTGTGTGTGTGTGTGTGTGCATACATGCTTAGGTGCAAGGTTGTGTTTATGTGTACTAGCATGGGCATGCATTTACAGTGGCGGCAGGTAGCCTAGCGGTTAGCATAATGGGCCAGTAATAAAGGGAAAGGGGCATATCTAGTCAGTTGTACAACTGAAAGCATTCAACTGAAATGTGTCTTCCTCATTTAACCCAACTCCTCTAAATCAGAGAGGTGCGGGGGGCTGCCTTAATCAAAGTTCATGTCATCGCTGCCCGGGGAGCAGTTGACATTGGGGGTTAAATTACTTGATCAAGGGTTGCCAAAAGGTTGCTGGTTAGAATCCCCGAGCCGACAAGTTGAAAATTCTGTCCAAACCCTGGCCATGACCCCACTCTCTGAGGGTGTCTCAGGGATATGCAAAAAACACATTTTCATTTTATGTGTATAATTCACATTTGTATAGGTGTGAAAAAGGAGCACTCACCTAATTATTATTTGTGTGTTTGTATTTGTGCATGGTATGTGGGTGTGTATGTGTTTGTGTGTGTGTGTGTGTGTGTGTGTGTGTGTGTGTGTGAACGTAATCGAGAGAGTGTGTAAGTGTGTAAAGGTAGATATGGAAGCGAGTGATGCGGCTACATTGTATCTGTTCCAATCATGATAATGTCCCTTGCTGCTCCCCCTCCTCTCCACACGGTTGCATTGCAATATATTGATTAATCAAATCTGCATTAATCCTCTGGGCCAGGGCTGTCCAGTCACCGGTTTGGAGAAGGGCTCTGATTCATTAATGCAAAAGTAGGCTGAAGAATAAAAGCCCTGGTGTATGGCCTCAGACAGTAACTCCTGAAGAATAAAAGCCCTGGTGCATGGCCTCAGACAGTAACTCCTGAAGAATAAAATCCCTGGTGCATGGCCTCAGACAGTAACTCCTGAAGAATAAAACCCTGGGCCATGGCATCAGACAGTAACTCTTGAAGAAGAAAAGCCCTGGTGCATGGCCTAAGACAGTAACTCCTGAAGAATAAAAGCCCTGGTGCATGGCCTCAGACAGTAACTCCTGAAGAATAAAACCCTGGGCCATGGCATCAGACAGTAACTCCTGAAGAATAAAAGCCCTGGTGCATGGCCTAAGACAGTAACCCCTGAAGAATAAAAGCCCAGGGCTTTTATTCTTCAGGAGTTACTGTCTGACTGGGACAGCACTTCAGAGGACAGGGCAGAGATAGGAGACCCACAGGGGGCACACACACGATGTGGTTCAGAGTTTAAAGACTTTGTAAGACTCTGGGTCACTCCCAGTTGTGCGACCACAGTGTTCTTCTCCTGGCTTCCAACAGGGGAGGCACATTTTATTACTGTAATCACCAGCGTTTCAGCTCCAGGGCTAGAGAGGAGGCACATTTTGTTACTGTAATCACCAGCATTTCAGCTCCAGGGCTGGAGAGGAGGCACATTTTGTTACTGTAATCATCAGCGTTTCAGCTCCAGGGTTGGAGAGGAGGCACATTCTGTTACTGTAATCACCAGTGTTTCAGCTCCAGGGCAGGAGAGGAGGCACATTTTGTTACTGTAATCACCAGCGTTTTAGCTCCAGGGCTGGAGAGGAGGAACATATTATTGCTGTGATCACCAGAGTTTTAGCTCCGGGGCTGGAGATGAGGCACATTTTGTTGCTGTAATCACCAGCGTTTTAGCTCTGGGGCTGGAGAGAAGGCACATTTTGTTGCTGTAATCACCAGCGTTTTAGCTCCAGGGCTGGAGAGGAGGGAGAGGGGGAGACAGAAGGAGAAAAGGCAGGGTGTTCTTCAGAAATGTCTGTGTGTTTAGGAGCAGGTTTGTGGATGGCGGCGATGTAAAGCAGTAAATCGATTGTTCCGGGTGGAGCGTAAGTAAGCCGTCAGTGACAGTTTGGAGTATTTAACTTTATAATTAGGCTAAATGTGCAGCAGTTCACTGCTCCGCAGCTAAGCTGCTGTAATCGCTTCTATCTGCTTAATTATGTAAAAAAAACATTCCTTATCCTCCCAGTCTCCCTACTCACTCACTCCCCTATCTCTCTCTCTCTCTCTTTATAGGTCCCCTGCAATGTGACCGGCACGGTGCACGGAACTGCAGTGTTGAATGAGAGAATGAGAAAAGGAGACATGCTGTGAGGAACCAACCTGAAAGGCAGCTGCTGCTGCTGCTGCTGCTGCTGGAGGGTTTCAGTCCAAATGGCTGAGGGAGGGAGAATACTGAGAGACGGAGAGCTGAGAGAGAACACATTAGAAGCAGGAACTCCGTGTTCTTGTTATTGTGTGCTCTTTAAAGTAGCAGACAATGTAAGACGCACTGCTTCACCTTGAAGCTACAGCTGTTTCAATGGAGCAGAAAAAAATAGAGGGAGAAAAATGGCAACAACAAATAGCTGCTGGTTGCTGTTGCCGTGGGCGACATGGACTTTGGTTCCTACATGTTTCTCTCCTACTGCGTTATATGCATCATCTTTTCATCCAATTAAACACAAACACAGGCTGCAGCATCTCCCAGCTCTGCATATTCCGAAAGAACATGTGTGTGTGTATGTTTGTGCGTGCCTGTGTCTGGGATGTTTGAACTTGAGATGATGGACTATCTGGCAGCCATTCTCTCTGTGTCTGCCAGTCTGTTTCTCTCCTCATTTCTCCATGTGTCTGCTAGGTAGATGGCAAAGGACAACGCTTTGTTTTGTTTTGATCCACAGCAGCTTTGCTCTGACCAGAATTCTGTGTGGTCTAAATGAAGATTGATTTGTGTGTCTGGGCTGGGCTGGGCTGGGCTAGACTCAGAGACGAAGCATTACAGCACCATTGTATAACACCTCCCAGTGAACCTGGCGTGTCCTTACCCCGGTTTCCGTGGTAACGTGCAGGTAGTGCATGCCAAACAGCCCAGGGGAAGGTGTGAAACGCCATGTTTAATTTTCTCTTCAGACGGCCAATGAGCAATCAAGCTTTCACACCTTGTCCTTCCTGGCCCTTGCAGACAGCCATCGCTATAGCAACCAAGCACTCTATAACCTCCTGCCCCAGAAGATTTTGGAGTAACACTGCCAGAGACTTCAGGTGCATTCAAGTGAATATATCATACTCTGTATGTGAATATTATAATGAAACAACAGGGCTGACAAACAGTTGAAGTCGGAAGTTTACATAAACCTTAGCCAAATACATTTAAACTCAGTTTTTCACTATTCCTGACATTTAATCCTAGTAAAAATTATTCCCTGTCTTAGGTCAGTTAGGATCACCACTTTATTTTAAGAATGTGAAATGTCAGAATAATAGTAGAGAGAATGATTTATTTCAGCTTTTATTTCTTTCATCACATTCCCAGTGGGTCAGAAGTCTACATACACTCAATTAGAATTTGGTAGCATTGCCTTTAAATTGTTTAACTTGGGTCAAACGTTTCGGGTAGCCTTCCACAAGCTTCCCACAATAAGTTGGGTGAATTTTGGCCGATTCCTCCTGACATAACTGGTGTAACTGAGTCAGGTTTGTATGCCTCCTTGCTCGCACACGCTTTTTCAGTTCTGCCCACAAATGTTCTATAGGATTGAGGTCAGGGCTTTGTGATGGCCACTCCAATACTTTGACTTTGTAGTCCTTAAGCCATTTTGCCACAACTTTGGAAGTATGCTTGGGGTCATTGTCCATTTGGAAGACCCATTTGCGACCAAGCTTGAACTTCCTGCTGATGTCTTGAGATGTTGCTTAAATATGTCAACATAATTTTCCTTCCTCATGATGCCATCTATTTAGTGAAGTGCACCAGACCCTCCTGCACAAAGCACCCCCACAACATGATGCTGCCACCCCCGTGCTTCACAGTTGGGATGGTGTTCTATAGCTTGCAAGACCCTTTTTCCTCTAAACATAACGATTGTCATTATGGCCAAACAGTTCTATGTTTGTTTCATCAGACCAGAGGACATTTCTCCAAAAAGTACGATCTTTGTCCCCATGTGCAGTTGCAAACCGTAGTCTGGCTATTTTATGGCAGTTTTAGAGCAGTGGCTTTTTCCTTGCTGAGCTGCCTTTCATGTCGATATAGGACTCGTTTTACTGTGGATATACTTTTGTACCTGTTTCCTCCAGCATCTTCACAAGGGCCTTTGCTGTTGTTCTGGGATTGATTTGCACTTTGCACAGAACCTTGTTCTGCTATTTACACTGCTGGTTGAGTTTGACCTTGAAATAAAGGACACAGCTCTGGAGCTGAAGAATATTGCCTCAAGAAAACAATTACTAGGTCTTTAAGGAAATAGTGTACGTTGATACCGGCAAATGGAAAATAGTAGAAGTGAGGTTTTGAACTTCAATGTAACAGTGAACACTTTTCATTCAGAAGGTGTGTGTCTGTGCGTGTGTGTGTGTGTGGCTGGCATTATGAGGGCATGTTATGCTGCATCCTGTTGGCAGCAGGGTGACATTGGCTCTGACAGTCAACCCATGCCAAAGATTTTAGTTCTCCGTCAGATTATCTTGATCCGCCTCATGCCCATTGGAATTCTTAATAACGTTGATGGAACATTCTGTATACTCTTAACAGGCATATGGTTCTCTAGCTACCATTGCGTAATGACTCCACAGTAGCCACATCACAATAGTGATTTAATAACAAAGTACAGACATACTGCATCAGGGCTGGGATCAGTTCAGTTTTCCAGTCAGTCAATTCAGGAATTCTCTCTCTGACAAAGGAGAGCACAAATAAATCCCATGTTCATGTATGTCCTTGTGCTCTGCTCTGCTCTCTCAATCTCTCTATCTCTGCTCTGCTCTCTCAATCTCTCTATCTCTGCTCTCTCTCAATCTCTCTCTCTCTCTTTCTCTCTCTCTCTATCTCTCTCTGGAGATCTTTAGACCTCTCACTTACTGGCTCAATTCTCTAGTTTCTTCACCTCCTTTCCAGCTTATAGCACAGTACATAGCCCTTCATTCTCCAGCTCCAGTCTTATCCTTCTCATCCTCATAAGAGATGCAACATTATCCTCACCTTCCCATTACTTAGAGAGAATCAACTCCTAGACATTTAAAATCTATATAATGATAGGGTTGGTCCACTTCAAGGTCCACCTTGACCGCTGAGTTTTAATGCTTAAGACCCATGGTTGTACACAGGCACGCACGCATGCACACAAACACACACATAAACATGATTCAAAATGAACATCAGAGGGTGATGCTATGGGTTAAAGTCATTTTAAACAAAAGCAAAGAGCAAAGCAAAGAGAGTGAGAACAGAGGGAGAAAGGGGGAGGAGAAATGCAGATTTCAGCTCCATATCTACTTCACAGAGTGCAGCAGAGCATGAAGAGACAGAGAGGGAGAGACATGCTGACCGACCGGCTCTATGCCTGAGAGGGAGAGACACGCTGACCGACCGGCTCTATACCTGAGAGGGAGAGACACGCTGACCGACCGGCTCTATGCCTGAGAGGGAGAGATACACGCTGACCGACCGGCTCTATGCCTGAGAGGGAGAGAGACACGCTGACCAACCAGCTCTATGCCTGAGAGGACTTACCCAGTGTTTCTTCCCCTTCTCTGGTCTGGCCTGGCCTGGTCTGGTCTGGTCTGGCCTGGTCTTGCCTGGCCTGGTCTGGTCTGGCCTGGTCTGGCGATCAAAAACAAACACACTGCCTCCTTGACAAATGGGTCACGTATTTTCTTCACCTACCTCAGAAATATCCTCCAGCCCCCAGGACTGTAGATATCAGGGGAGTGAGTGGAGAGATGGAGAGACATGGAGAGAGAGAAAAGAGCTTTAGATGAATGTGTTAGTCCAGTACATTTCCTCAGCATGGCCATTAGCCACTATGCTGCTGCCACTATGACCGCAAACAATGACTCAACATCACTATGCTGCTGCCACTATGACCGCACACAATGACTCAACATCACTATGATTCTTTCTTGCAGGCAGGCAGGAGCCTAAGCTATTATTCACAACCACATACCATACTGTATGTGTCCAGGGAGAGGCTGGAAGGAGAACTCTACTGTACCCTGATAGTACTGTTACTTGGATTCATGGGTAATTGGGTAATGACAAAAAGACACAGTAACAATGACGGTGTTTCCTTGTGGTCCTTTATGCTCTGTTCTACTGTATACTCTCTCTCTCTCTCTCTCTCTCTCTCTCTCTCTCTCTTTCTCTCTTTCTCACTCTTTCTCTCAACAACAAGCTCTTTCCAGGCCTCTGTATGTTCCTGCTGGGTAAATGGAGGGGTGTGCACTATGCATTGAGGGAAACAAAAGGAGGCCAGAACTCCAACTGTCCACTTTACTGTAGGGGGGATGTGTCTTACACTGCTTTTACCCTATACTGTTACCTACTGTACCCTATACATGGCACTCATAATGATAAGTATAATGTATTGAGATGGATGTAGCATAAACAATGAGGGTTAGTGAAGAGGATAGCGCATGTGCCAAGTGTAGTTGACTGCCAAGGTTCCAGCCCTATCATATATAGTTAAGAAACACTTGAGCCATTCATTGGAAATTATAGGCAAGGATGTGAAGTGGCTTGTTGTTGGATGTAACTTTGGAAAGCAGTGAAATGTGAAAGTGAAGTTGAGCGCTATTATTAAGGAGGAAGAGCGGATTGGGCAGCGCAGGCCAGTGTGTTATATTATTCTTACAGTGTTTAGGATGGCCAGAGGCCACTAACTCTGGCTGTCAAAAACTAGGAGAATCCGAGGTCCACCAGAGTCCTGATGCACACACAAACACAATTAGCAACAGAATTTAAATAATTAGCATGCGTATAATTTCTCTAAACCACAATTCTGGGAAAATCCCTTCGAATTATATTGGCACCTTAATTTACAAATTAGAAGCGGATGAGAGCTAAATTGATGGCATTATGTTGTTTTGACAATCACCACCCGGTTCTTACACAACGCAATATCAGCCCCAATCAGCGTTGGTGTGCAGATAACAAGGAAGCCGATTATGGCAATGCGTTCCGTGAAATGTCACCCCTCTCTCGGGTTCCGTGTATCTGTCATTCTACTGAAAATCCATACAGAGCAGCAAACAACACAGTCTACTCAATGCAGTCCCCCCCCCCCCGCCCTCTCTCTCTCTCTCTCTCTCTCTCTCTCTCTCTCTCTCTCTCACACACACACACACACACACACTTTCTCCATCTCCCATCTCACGCACACATACACACATGCACGCACGCACGGATGAGCTGGGCTGCAGCAGAGTGGTACTTCTTTGAAACAGTTGCCAAAGCGTCGATGTGCTGCTCCTAGCGTCGGTACCTTGCAAGCACAGAAGTCACCTTACAACCTCTGCGACTTTCTGCCCATGTCATTAGATAATATACCATTGAGTCCCGTGCTCATTTGCAGGTTAAAGGCATAGCCTTTTCTAACAAACATAGTGTGCGTGAAGGATGTTGTATTTGATTCAGCGTTCACTGTCAAAAATCTGAGGTCCACTGATCGGTGTTGGTCATAAGAGAGGAGGAGCAGGCGCGAGTCCAAACTGCACAACGCTGATCATTGTAGCCTACCGAGCCAGAGGGCTACTCTGCGTCCGTGTGTGGAATTATCCCAGCGCACAGACCGGCTGGTGATGAGGTTCGTCGTGTACACTCTACAGAGCATTGACAGAATCCCTCTCGAGCTGAAGAAACCGCCCCAATAAGGACACAGGCAAGAGGGGAAGAACAACAGACGAGCTGGTGTCGGCTGGAACGCTGTCATTTCGGCAAGAATGCATCTCTTCAGTGCCATGTTCCTACTAGTGATGTTAGCTGCCTTGCCCTGCGAGGTAAGGACACGCGAACATCTTCCTCTTTAAAATGCTCTTTATTTATTACGTTGCATAAATGTTGCCATATATTAGGCCCATGCCAATGTGGTTAAAATCAATACTTGAGCAAGTGTGAAGAAAAACACGTTTAGTGGAATGAGTGTGAAATACCAAAAAAATGTGAGTGCGAACGTGCGTTGCAATGACTCCAAATATCATTTTGGATTATTCCTATTTTTTTCTCCGTCGTAGGGAAAATATGTAGGCTAGTAGAATCCCACATCTGCGCCCGTCTGGGCTAGAATACAGCAGCATGGATTCAGAGGGGCAGGACTGGGAGAAAGTTGAGAGAGGAAGCGACAGAAAGGCTCCTGGGCTTCTCTGAGCAACAGAAGTCTATATTATATAGTATTACTGTACATTACGCTCGAGCGATGTGAACTGTAGCTTTACTATGAATGTGAACGTTGACAGAGCTTGTGCACAATTCAAGTGTGATTTGCGAATATGTGGACACGTGTCAGGTTCAGTGTTAGTAAGAGGATTCTAATGCCCCTTCCCACGGTAGCCTATGCTCCATGGTGTATGGACGTAACTGTAGGCCTATGTCCTGGAGTTATGTATTTGCGGCTATGTTGGACCAGAGAAGCAGGAAACACAGACCTCTCCCTGAACCGATGAGCTCTGAAGTGACAGTTGCAAATTGAAGTGAAGTAAGGTAAATAATCTGACCCAGAAAGCATTTGAAGGTCCAAGAGATGTGATGAATTTGTTATTGCGGCTTTAGCTTTCAGACAAAATAAGTTATAGAACATGTTTACAGGCTTAATTCAGCAGTCAAATATGTAAAAAGGTTGCCATTTCCCAAAAATGTATTTAACTAACTGGTAGCTCATAAAATACAGTACGTTCGATTTGACGTTGAAGTCTAAGTGGCCTCTTTCAGCACCATGGACAGCGCTTCAGCGCGCCTTTGCCTAAAAACAGTGTTATAGCTATTCGGGAATCCTTTGGACGTCCCTACCCTAAACCCTAACCTTAACCAAAACTCTTACCCTAACCTTAACGATAACCCTTACATAACCCTAACCTAACAGAATGTCTGGTCAGGAGTAAAGCTTGGGACCGACCTACTGTTGTAATAATATTCTCTGGCATTCCGGCCTGAACGCCAAATGTAGAACGTTATTTGCATAATTTTGCTGCTTAGATATGCCCCCTGAAGGGTATACTGACCATCACTCATGTTTGGGCAGGCTTGATCAAATATATTTTGAACCTCCAAGAATTGCTCTCCAGAACTAGTATAGAAGTGTGCCATGTTAACTGCCATGTCTACTTGCTGCGTTGAGGCTTGAGCTGACCTTCCCAGAAATGGAACCGATGCTACCTGTCCTGAGGCCATGATCCTTTCAAACGGTGGCGGTGACAATGAGACCCTACTGAGGGGAGCAGGTGGTGCTGTCAGTGACAGGGATGGACGTGCAGAGCACAGTATCTCAGTGTAATACAAGACTTCATCTCTCTCCTTGTGTCTGTCTGTCTGTCTGTCTGTCTGTCTGTCTGTCTGTCTGTCTGTCTGTCTGTCTGTCTGTCTGTCTGTCTGTCTGTCTGTCTGTCTGTCTGTCTGTCTGTCTGTCTGTCTGTCTGTCTGTCTGTCTGTCTGTCTGTCTGTCTGTCTGCCTGCCTGCCTGCCTGCCTGCCTGCCTGCCTGCCTGCCTGCCTGCCTGCCTGCCTGCCTGCCTGCCTGCCTGCCTGCCTGCCTGTCTGTCTGTCTGTCTGTCTGTCTGTCTGTCTGTCTGTCTGTCTGTCTGTCTGTCTGTCTGTCTGTCTGTCTGTCTGTCTGTCTGTCTGTCTGTCTGTCTGTCTGTCTGTCTGTCTGTCTGTCTGTCTGTCTGTCTGTCTGTCTGTCTGTCTGTCTGTGTGTGTGTGTGTGTGTGTGTGTGTGTGTGTGTGTGTGTGTGTGTGTGTGTGTGTGTGTGTGTGTGTGTGTGTGTGTGTCTGTATGTGTGAGTTGCTGATGGAGAACTGGGTCCTGTTCAGTAGTGACAAAACGTTTAGAAACAGACTGAATTGGTTAGCTACTACCTGGACCTGTCCTATTTTCCATTGCAAAAACGTTTTGCTATGGTATGTCCCCCAGTACTTTGAAAAATCCTGGTTTGCGTATCATATGAAACCACCTGCAGAGAGACTTCTCTAGCCATCTGTTTCACCCACTCCAACATGGTCCTATACAGTGGTGTACTGTCTTGCGCTGATGTTCGTTGGAGTCACAGGCCAGGAGAAAGCAGGCAGGTGAGCACTCAACCATAAGGCATAACAACCTGAGTATGTGTGTGTCTCCGCCTTACTCTCTGGAGATACAATCATCTCTCTATTAGTGGAACTGTTTCCCCGTCTCCAATGGCTCATAATTGGCCTTGGGGGACAATTTGTTGTAAGTGTTTACATTAAATATTTATCAGCCCTACAGAGGAGAAAAATGTGACACCACCCATTTCCTTAACATAGCCTAGCTCTGCAGACATAAAGAATTGATGAACTCTTCTGGCGCATCTTCCGACTGATAGGAGCTCTCTCTCTACACTGGAGGAGTTGGGACATCTCACTCATATGTACACATCTTCTGAAGTATTCACCATGCTTTAATGAGACACATGCACTTGCTGGCTCTCTGCATGGGTTTGTTAAGTACCCACAATACCCCAGGAGTCCTGACAGCCAGTGACACACACGGGCACCTGCTCGAACTTTGGCGCTGCCTCTGTATGTACGCCGTTGTTATGGGGTGTAGCATCAATTCACGCATCAGAAGATGACTGACACTATGCATGCACTTTACAAATGTGCCTCTGTGTAGCAGTTCATATTTATGCATGGTTATCTTTGAGTTCCACTTGTGGGCTGAACAGAGAATACATGTATATTTCAGCAGATAAAATGGACCGTAATTATGCTGTTTAGAGGAAATTGCACAGCAATGAAATAGAATAGAAATTACAGCACAATACATATATAATTTAGGTTTATTTAAAATTTGACACATTTGCAGATAAAAGCTGAATTGCAGCATACATAGCCCTACGTAAGTAAGTAAAAACGTTTCATTTTTTAAATGAGATGTAGTTTACAATATACAGTTAAGGCAATGCACCACACCCTAATAGGATTATGTTTTCCCTTGTTCATATCACAACTAATACTATGCAATGCCTTTTTTACATTTGAAGAAAGACACCAACATATTACTTTTTTGTATCACAACTTTTCTGAAATATTGTATTAAAATATGCAAATGAGGCTATATCTAATTAGATATGTGCATATTTCCAGGGCCGGACATGTATGTAGCAGATTGTGGATATATACTTTTTTCATCTTTCCATTTGTAAATTACTAAAACATGTAGGTAGACAGCATTTTTGGTGCATATTTCCAAAGAAAATTTTATAAAAAATCGAAATATCTAATGTGTTTTTAAAACAGGTAAACAGGTGATGAGTAGTAGAATTACATTTCTGGAGACGTTTTTACATCAAAAGATAAAGACTGCCTCGTTAGAATACCTCTCTAAGAGATGCCAATGTTGCCAGGTATCTGAGCCAGGTATCTAAGCAGAGGTAATTATCTTAAATTCCACCACTTTTCAACCTAATTTTCATTATCTCCAGCACAATACCAATGTCTACATGTGTTTTGTAAAAACAAATATAAAGTAAAAAACTACCCGATAACATCCAAAAAAACCCAGTGATTTTCAAGCACTATGAGATTTGCGGTGGCAAGAACATACCCTCCCTTGCAGGTCTTGAAAATCACTGTTTTCTTTTCTTCTTTAAATAATACCCTGTGATGTCAAAGGGAAGCATTTTTTAGGACCATATCTTTTTATCCACAGATAATAGAAACACACATGTAGAAATGTAGACACTGGTTTGGTGCTGGAGATACTGAATATGAGGTTGAAACGTGGCAGAATGGCCCTTTAAAGGTGCAATATGCAGAAATCACTCCTGGTTGCTAAAATTCAAATAGTTCGCCTAATTTCAGTTTATGTAAGAAAACAAACAATGGATAGTTTTCATTAAAACAAAAATATTGTATATTCAGCTGTTTGAAACTAAATATGTACAAAATATAAAATAAAAGACTAAACTAAACTTAAGAATGGGAAGCATAGAAATAGAGTGCATAGAACAGATCTACTGCTTCTTAGACTCACCTTCAATCAGAATGACATATCTATAACTTATATTTCTATGTGAAGTTGGGTCGCCCAAAAAGTTATATATTGCAGCTTTAAGGCAGCAGCTATGATTTCTGTTCCTAGAGGTAATGCAGGTTTAAGAATCAGTTCAGTAGCTAGAGGTAATGAGTTTTAGCATTATTTCTGTTCCTACAGGTAATGTAGGTTTAAGGATCATATCTGTTTCTAGAGGTAATGTAGGTTTAGGGATCGTTTCAGTAGCTAGAGTTAATGCAGGTTTAAGGATCATTTCAGTAGCTAGAGTTAATGCAGGTTTAAGGATCATTTCAGTAGCTAGAGGTAATGCAGGTTTAAGGATCATTTCAGTAGCTAGAGGTAATGCAGGTTTAAGGATCAATTCAGTAGCTAGAGGTAATGCAGGTTTAAGGATCATTTCAGTAGCTAGAGGTAATGCAGTTTTAACGATAATTTCAGTAGCTAGAGGCAATGCAGGTTTAAAGATCCTAGAGGTTATGCAGGTGTAAGGATTCTCAGCCAGTTCATGAAAACAGTTAGGGGCTTGATTGGTGGACGGAGTGTGCTGCTGACACTGGGGTGAGGTCTCAGAAATATAATTGCAAGGAAATGTACGACTACAGAAAGCCAGACACCCACTAACCTTAAATTGACCAACATGGCTTAGTAGTTAGTAGGTGGGACTTGGTTGGTTTCAAGAGTTAACAGAAAATACTTGAGGTTGCTGGATCGAATCTCCGAGCTGACAAGGTAAATAATCTGTCATTCTGCCCCTGAACATAGCAGTTAACCCACATATAACATACAGATCAGAGTTTCCACAACAATAAAATCTAATTATTAAATGACTTTGAACAAAACAGAGGGCTTGGTAAGTAGAGCTTTGGGGGTCTTGAGAAACTTCAGTATTTCTATCATTATGTTTGTTGTATCAATGGCTGTCTGCTGAGTGAAGGACATCTTTACATTTACTTGAAACAACCTGTGAACACAACACTGCTTACTTACTGATAGGATAGCAGTGTAGTGTTCCCATAGGAAAGACTGGGGCAGACAGGGGGGGTTTATTTACTGTTTGAAACAGTTTGGCCTTGCAGACTGAGTGCACTGTGGCTGCCTGGCTGGCTGTTAGCATGGCTGTGAGTGATGGAAGTTACCACTTGCTGAGCGCAGTGGGCGAGAACGCCTAATTGGCTGTCATTCTCAAAGAGGAAGACAAAACTTCTGTAAATAATTCAAAAGCTTTATTTCCCTCCGTAATATGTTCTATCCCCTCACATCAGGGAGGCCGATAAACAATTGGCTGTAATAGACTGCCTGTTTAGGACTATTTAAAAGGCTGCTCCTTGTTTGAGATGGAATTGATGATTGCAACAGAAATGGTGCCCGCAGTTGGAGTCATTTGATTGTAAACAGCTAGCTACACGTTAGAGTGAAGATAGCAGTTCACAAAAATGTACAATATGTCTCACTTTACATCACAAATTAGTTGGTTTGTATGCTGTTGAGTTGATTGTATTTTAAGAAGCCAATTTCAACTTCATTGAAATGCAGATTACACTGTAAAGGAGTAGAAAAGCAAAGCATTGGTCATTTAGTGGACATTTCCTGAATGCAGCCTTTGTCTGCAGAGTCACAATCAGGGTTTTCTCTATTGTCCTGGCATTTTGAACAGGAAACCAAACTCACACAGAGCCAATCACAGTTGTACAGGACAATCTTTTGGCGTTTAATTGGTCCAAACCAGACATTGAGAGGACACCCAGGACAGAACTTGGCCCAATCAGAGGGCAGCAGGACAAACAGCTGGTATGGCTGTCGTCCAATCTCTATCAGCTCCCAGACCCCCGCTGACCTGGTAGTGGGACCCCGTGCCGGGAAATCTCCTTTCCTGGTGCTCGTCCAATGAGAGGAAGCAGCATGATGACCATTTAAACCCCTCCCTGGGCTCTGCGGAGGCTGGTGTGATTAAACCACTCACAGGCTAAATTCCTGTCCTTGTCTCCCGGCCAGGAGGCGATTACACAACCATCTTACCAAAACAACACGGACACATAAACCTTATGAAACCACTCCTTTTTAACTTTCCTCCGGAATGAAATGGTTTACGATCAGTGAACCTGGGCTGTTAAAAGTCCTATAAATTGCGGTGGAAGTGACAGAGAGAGCAGTTGGATGGCATTCAAATAGAGAGAGTGAGAGAGACAGAGAGAAAGAGAGAGAGAGAGAGAGAGGGAGAGAGGGAGGGAGGGAGAGAGGGAAGAGGCATTGAAGAAAGAGAGGCAAGCCGCGCAGGGCGGATGGACAGTACGTGCTCTGCCTAGCAGCTGCCTAAACCTCCCAGTCAGCCACACAGGGAATTAGACAAATGAAAAACTGCGGGAGAGAGGGCTTTAAATCTCCCAGGGAGAGGAGAGGACACGCACAAGGTTTGGCCTGCATCATGGCTCCTTAACCTGGAGGAGACGACACCCAGGACACTGACACTGGACCCACACTGGATCCTCCCTCCATCCTCCATCCCCCTCTGTATGGGCTGTGTCCATGGAAGTGGAGGAGTGGATAAAGTGGAATGAAGTGGGCTAGAAGGCACATAAAGACAATTAGAGATATATACAGTATACAGCTAGCACACATACAGGCACAGGCCACACATACACACACACACACACACTGATTGGTGAGATGGTGTCTCTTGTCCTGTGTAGTGATACATACACCTAATTATAATGTTGTGGTGGGTGACAGACAGAAACCATCATGTTGAGCAGCATGTGGGTGAACAAACAGGCAGTGATAGATTGATTAGTCTCACGCCCGCCACCACATTCACGTGTTCTCCATTTAGAATCATATACCGAAGTGTACCGCTTCACAATCTGTCGCGGATAATGAGCTAGCATTGTGTTTGATTCATGGCTGCTTGAGGAGATTAAATAGAGTGTGCTTTGGTGTCATAGCTGATCACTGTAGAGCTTGAACCAGCGCCAGCTAATGAGACTGTATTGTGTGTGCCAGAACTGCTGTAGCGTAAAGGAGGTTATGTCACAAGGAGAGTCTGTTCAAGGACGGGTGAGAGGAGAAGGAGGTATTGTGCTGGCTGCTCCTCCATTCCTAATGTATCCGCCTCTTTCATGTCTTCTTATCCACCGTGAAAGGAGTGTGTGTGTTTGTGTGTGTGTACTTGTGTGTGTGTACTTGTGTGTGTGCATGCTTGCGTGTGTGAGTCTTTGGGTGCACCTCTACTACAAAGTAGGTCAGTAGACAGAATGGACACTGCTGACAGGGGTGTGATATTAGTGTGACGCTGGGCTGAGGTACAGGAAGGGGAGTGATATTAGTGTGACGCTGGGCTGAGGTACAGTAAGGGGAGTGATATTAGTGTGATGCTGGGCTGAGGTACAGTAAGGGGAGTGATATTAGTGTGACGCTGGGCTGAGGTACAGTAAGGGGAGTGATATTAGTGTGACGCTGGGCTGAGGTACAGTAAGGGGAGTGATATTAGTGTGACGCTGGGCTGAGGTACAGTAAGGGGAGTGATATTAGTGTGACGCTGGGCTGAGGTACAGTAAGGGGAGTGATATTAGTGTGATGCTGGGCTGAGGTACAGTAAGGGGAGTGATATTAGTGTGACGCTGGGCTGAGGTACAGTAAGGGGAGTGACTTTGCTGTGAGACAGGGGTTAAACAGGTGAGGGATTTTTACCACTGCACTGAGCGTCTCAGATAGGCACTGAGCGGCAATGATCTGGGCTGTAATGGACCATCAGAACAGAATGGAATGCTGGGTAGAGTGTGTGTGTGAGGTCATGGGCCTCCACTCCCACTCACACACTGTCCCTGTATGGCCCTCAAAGACGGGGTTGTCTCACAAAGTTTCTGCCTCTCTAACTGGTGGTCCTGTGTGGCTCAGTTGGTAGAGCATGGCACTTGAAATCCCAGGGTTGTGGTTTCAATTCCCATGTTAAACCAGTATTAAAATGTATGCACTCACTACTGTAAGTCACTCTGGATGAGAGTGTCTGTTAAATGACTAAAATGTAACTACCTGGAGAGATGCTGTCCCAAACTCAGTTCTAGTTTGTATGTTGCCCTGGGCTTGCCAACTAAAAAACATGATTCTGCACTAACTGTTCAGTGTGGCTGACATCTGAGGTGCAATCTAGAATGATAGAGAATCATTTTGCCAGCTTGATGTCACTCACCATTATTGAAATGACCTTGCTGCTCAACAAATCAATGAGTTCATTCTGTATTTGGTGGCTAAGGTAGCTGGTGGTGTGACTCGAGGTCCCTTTTTGGACACGGTTAAGGTGCTCTTTTATGACTGGATCAAATTGTGCCATCAGTTAAACCTCTTTGAAGAAATGTCCATTTGATGGAGAGTACAGTGTTTCTGTGTGTCCCCTTAGTGCCAGATTTCTAATTGCCAGAGTCTGCACAATAGCAGTCAGACGTGTCAACACCTCTCTCCATCTTATCCTCTCAGCCTCCATAAGTGCCATCTCAGAGTTTGCAGCAGAAGCAGAAGAGACTGTTGTTTCTTTCAGAATACACCAACCAACTTCTAGGGATTTTTTTCACCACTCACCAAGGTCTTCCTGAAATACTGGTGGTGGCAACTTCTTCCATCACTCTCATTCCTTGGGAAAACAAAGTTAGGTGGTACCTCACTTGGTCCTCTGCAAACTAGTTGTGTCCGAATTCTGTCAGTCAGAACTGAGGGCCAGTCAGCAGGGTCTGTAGACAGTGGTTCATCCTCAGCAGCAGGATTTGGTGGGGATGCTGCTGCAGGCATCTCTAATGGAGAGCACATGGGCATTAGTTTACACATGTTATTCACAGCATTTATAGTGGTGGAACATCCCACATAAATACCCAGTAATAATAAAATCATCATTGTTACCTACAATATGGAAATGTATTTTGTTTATGTTATGCAGGGATGCACACACACACACACACACACACACACACACACACACACACACACACACACACACACACACACACACACACGTGCGCATGTGCACAAACACACCTGAAGAATCCTGCTGGGGAGAAGTGGAAGCAAATGGGTCTTCATCCTCATCCTCAGGCTCAGACAACATTTGTGAAGCAACCTGTGTGGCTGAGGAGATGGATGGCTCCTCAGCCTGGCCAGTGCCAGAGGGTTCTCCAACATATTTCAGAAGTGCCCCTGAATTTGCATTGAAATACAGTATATGAGTCTGACACCCTAAATACATTTGTTTCACAATTAAATATACATGTCATTATGCACAATTTATCCAACTTTCAGAATAGGAACCAAATGAACCATACAACCTCCTTGGCTAATTATAGGCGCAAGACACCCCAAAATACTTAATATATCACAAAAGATACAAAATATCAGCATAATATAGACGTCTTTTAAGTTAGCCTACAGCATTGGAAAATCCCCTTACTGAGCTCAGGACCTAGTCAATACAATCACAGAAAAAAAAAGTTGACCAAATCAATAATGTGCTAGTTAGGTTGTAATCGTTTTGCTGCAGGCTAAATACATTATCATGATGAAACTGTGAAATTATATCCAATGTTATTTAAGCTAGTTGGACAGAAAACTGAATATTGTCTCCCAAGACACAACTGACTTTACCCAGGTGTTGTCTGGCAAAACTCAGTTGTGTCTGAACTTTCCAGGGAGTGTACTTACTTTTTCACATGACTGAGGCTGCATACCTTTATCTTTTTCACGTTTCTCATCTTCTTCTTTCCTCTTTTTCCTAAACTGGACACTTGATGGCTTAGACCTTTTCTTATCCATTTGTGTTGATTTGGCACTTGATCATCAATACATTACCCATCCCCCAACACTGTCAAGCAAGAGTCAAAACTAAACCAATTCACCTTGGTGGTGTGCAGACTGGTTTTATATTATTCTTAACGATTTCGCACACAAACGAGATTAAAATGCAACAATGTGTCTGTGAAACTATATATTCACAGTATTATGAATGAATTGTGGTTTATTTGGTAGCATTTCATAGTGTGACTGATTTTACTAATTGCATTAGTACTGTACAAAGTTAGAGGTGGTCTATCTGATAGATTCCCCCGCTCCCCCTACCTCGGGCTTCCAGTGGGGAGACCTGAGGTCAACCTACCGCCGCCCCCCTCCCCATCTCGTACTTCTGAGTGGGAGACCTTCCCAGGCAGTAGCCTGCCTAGCTCACAAACTAGAATCAGGGCGTCAAGGTTAATTGACCCACAGTCCCACAAGGTGACATGATATCATTGACGTGACTTGCAAATGAGCGATAGAAAACCGATCGTCACCATTCCAAAGTATAACAATTTTAAGAATAATATTTGAAACCTAGGTTTGGTCCCCAGTATGTCCTGAGTGACCGGCTGTCTGGTCATTCTACTGACCAGACTAGACTGTTTGCTCCAGACTGACCACTACTGACCCTCTGGGTGTTTCTGAGCTCTCACTGACCTTCTGGTTGTTCTGTTACCGCCATGACAGAGCAGCTCAGAGGCCCACAGCTGGTTCCCGAGCAGACCACTGACCAATGGCATTACTGTGTGTTGGACTGACCGTCTCTGACCGTCTCCCCAGGGTGATCCTTATTGGGAGTTTCTCTCCAGAAGTGGTCTAGATGCAAAACAAGAACACCAGGGCTGTATCTTACAGCACATACTGTATGTGCTGTAACAAAATGGTCAGCTCTAAAAGTAATTATGGCCAGTCCTGTATAGTTGGTGTCTACCTAACAACAACAACAACAACAACACTTAAAAGAGGACTGTCATCAGAATTACTGACAGTGGTGGAAAAAGTACTCAATTGTCATACTTGAGTAAAAGTAAAGATACCTTATTAGAAAATGACTCAAGTAAAAGTGAAAGTTACCCAGTAAAATACTACTTGAGTAAAAGTCTATAAGTATCTGGTTTTAAATGTACTTAAGTACAGTGGTGGAAAAAGTACTCAATTGTCATACTTGAGTAAAAGTACAAAGTAAAAGTAAATGCTATACATTAAATTCCTTATATTAAGCAAACCAGACAGCACAATTTTGGTATTATTTTTTTCATTACAGACAGACAGGGGCACACTCCAACAAACACAGTATTTTTGTTTTGTGAGTCCGCCAGATCAGAGACAAGTAGGGATGACAAAGCGTTATATTGATAGGTGCCATAATTCTGTCCTGCTTGAGCATTCTAAATGTGGTGAAGTAAAAGTTGTCAAAAATATAAATAGCAAAGTAAAGTACAGATACCCTAAAAAATGATACCCTCTTAAGGATCGGACCCTTTGTTTCTATTTTCGCCTAAAATGACAAACACAAATCTAGCTGCCTGTGGCTCAGGACCTGAAGCAAGGATATGCATATTCTTGATACCATTTGAAAGGAAACACTTTGAAGTTTGTGGAAATGTGAAATTATTGCAGAAGATATAACATATTAGATATATTATTTTTGTGTCACAAATGCAAGAGAAAGGACATTTATATTTAGCATTGTATGTGCAAAGTCTTATCCAATGAACCATTACTGTTCAAAATGTTGTAACAAGTCTGCCCAAATCTGCCTATTGATCTATTAATACATTTTTCAATTACAAAACTGTGCACTCTCCTCAAACAACAGCATGGTATTATTTCACTGTAATAGCTACATGGTATACATGGTGCCGAAGAAGATGGCTGATGACGTTTTACGCGCTGTTGTTTGCTATAACTTCAACGAATCCGACAACCCCTATTTGAAGGACATACTGCTTTCCCAGGAACAGGCCCAGATCCCCGCAATCAATGAGCTGTATTCCGCCATAAGCAAACGGGAAAACGCTCATCCAGAGGCAGTGCTCCTAGTGGCCGGGGACTTTAATGCAGGGAAACTCCGGGAGTTTGCTCCGGGATTCTTCCGATGGCATTGAGGAGTACGCCACATCAGTCATTGGCTTCATCAATAAGTGCATCGATGATGTCGTCCCCACAGTGACTGTACGTACATACCCCAACCAGAAGCCATTGTTTACAGTCAACATCCGCACTGAGCTAAAGGCTAGAGCTGCCGCTTTCAAGGAGCGGGACTCTAACCCGGAAGCTTACTGTTGAAGTCGGAACTTTAAATACACCTTAGCCAAATACATTTAAACTCAGTTTTTCACAATTCCTGACATTTAATCCTAGTAAGAATTCTCTGTCTTAGGTCAGTTAGGATCACCACTGTAAGGTACCAGCATGTTAAATGTGCAACCAGAGGGACTCTAGACCACCTTTACTCCACACACAGAGACGTTGTATACACCTGTTGTATTCGGCACATGTGACAAATACACTTTGATTTGATTTGATTTGTAAATTGGACAGTGCAGTTAGATTAACAAGAATTTAAGCTGTCTATTTCATGGGAAATTTTCTTGTTACTTACAACGTCATGCTAATCACATTAGCGCACGTTAGCTCAAGCATTCCGAGGGCAGGACACGATTCTGTAAGTACTTTACACCACTGATTACTGATCAATCCACCATATATTACCTGTCATTGGTGTGTTTTTTTCAACATGTGCAGCCACAGAATGATCCCAATAATATTGATTTAATATAAGGTTACAGAGGGAAGGTTGTGGTTGTGTGGTATCTTTATTCATATGCTTATGTCTCCCCTCCTTAGCATCGCTGACCAGGCAGGTCAGGCAGGTCAGGCTGGCTGGTGCTGGTGGGATGAATATCAGCCATATCAGATAGTCTCTCCCTCTGTGCTGCAGGCTGCACTGCTCTCAGAGGTCTATGGAGGATGACTCTAACCCAATGTGACATAACTCTGACAATACCCTCCCAGAGCTGGGCTGGGCCTCGGCTACACACTATACACACTGTGTCCTCTGCTAGCTACTGCTATTACACAAATAGATTAGTATTTCACTGGAGACGCAGAGAGGATTTAACACAAATAGATTAGTATAAACAAATGTAAGAGAGGCGTGTGGTGTAAAAACGAGATGTTGTATTGTCACGTACACCAGATAGGTGCAGTTTTACACGGTCAGCCATAGTAGTACGGCGCCCCCGGAGGAAATTAGGGTGAAGTGCCTTGCTCGGGTATTGGAACCAGCGACCTTTCAGTTACTGGCCGGACGCTCTAATGGCTAGACTACTTGAACAGTTGAAGTCGGAAATTTACATACACCTTAGCCAAATACATATAATAATAACTTAGTTTTTCACAATTCCTGACATTTAATCCTAGTAAAAATTCCCTGTCTTAGGTCAGTTAGGATCACCACTTTTATTTTAAGAATGTGAAATGTCAGAATAATAGTAGAGAGAATGATTTATTTCAGCTTTTATTTCTTTCATCACATTCCCAGTGGGTCAGAAGTTTACGTACACTCAATTAGTATTTGGTAGCATTGCCTTTAAATTGTTTAACTTGGGCCTCCTTGCTCGCACACACTTTTTCAGTTCTGCACACACATTTTCTAGGTCAGGGCTTTGTGATGGCCACTCCAATACCTTGACTTTGTTGTCCTTAAGCCATTTTGCCACAACTTTGGAAGTATGCTTGGGGTCATTGTCCATTTGGAAGACCCATTTGCGACCAAATTTTACTTCCTGACTGATGTCTTGAGATGTTGCTTCAATATATCCACATAATTTTCCTCCCTCATGATGCCATCTATTTTGTGCAGTGCACCAGTCCCTCCTGCAGCAAAGCACCTCCACAACATGATGCTGCCACCCCCGTGCTTCACAGTTATGATGTGTTCTTCGGCTTGCAAGCCTCCCCCTTTTTCCTCCAAACGTAACGATGGTCATTCTGGCCGAATTGTTCTATTTTTATTTCATCAGACCAGAGGACATTTCTCCAAAAAGTACGATCTTTGTCCCCATGTGCAGTTGCAAACTGTAGTCTGGCTTTTATATAGTGGTTTTGGCACAGTGGTTTCTTCCTTGCTGAGCGGCCTTTCAGGTTAAGTCGATATAGGACTCGTTTTACTGTAGATATAGATACTTTTGTACTTGTTTCCTCCAGCATCTTTACAAGATCCTTTTCTGTTGTTCTGGGATTGATTTGCACTTTTCGCATCAAAGTACATTCATCTCAAGGAGACACAACGCTTCTCCTTCCTGTGCGGTATGACGGCTGCGTGGTCCCATGGTGTTTATACTTGTGTACTATTGTTTGTACAGATGAACGTGGTACCTTCAGGCGTTTGGAAATTGCTCCCAAGGATGAACCAGACGTTTCTGGTTAGATTTTCCCATGATGTCGAGCAAAGAGGCACTGAGTTTGAAGGTGGGCCTTGAAATACATCCACAGGTACACCTCCAAATTATATCAATTAGCCTATCAGAAGCTTCTAAAGCCATGACATAATTTTCTGGAATGTTCCAAGCTGTTTAAAGGCACAGTCGTCTTAGTGTATGTAAACTTCTGACCCAATGTAATTGTTATATAGTGAATTATAAGTGAAATAATCTGTCTGTAAACGATTGTTGGAAGAATTACTTAGTAGATGTCCTAACCGACTTGCCAAAACTATAGTTTTTTAACATGAAATCTGTGGAGTGTTTGAAAAATGAGTTTTAATGACTTCAACCTAAGTGTATATAAACTTCCGACTTCAACTGTACCTGTGTTGGGGGTGAGAATGACAGTTGGTGGACAGAGACAAATGTGCGGTGGAGGTGTCTTAAGGTCAGGCTGACAACCGTGACCTTAAGACAGGCTGACAACGGTGACCAGGGCAACGTGTGGGGTAATGGTAGTAACTGCAGCCATGGGGATCACAAAGCCTTTTTTATTTTTTTTTACGTTGCAGTAAGCACCTCCTGACCAGTTTTCTGTATGACCTTGCTTTCCCTTGCTCAATGAATCTTTTATGAGCTTGGCGATGTGGGTTTCTGTGAAGAAGATTGGAATATAAATATGGCAGTTGCGCCTAAAGCCCACAGCTTCTCTCTGTGATACAAAGCTTTCATACTCACTAGGAGACTGAGCAGATTGGGCTGCTGCTGTGTGTACCTGACTGCACTGCAGTGCTCTCCTACAGAAACATCTCACATTCCCAATCACAAGACATGCATTCCATTTTAAAGTGGAAAGATGTCATCATTGGAATGGATAGTGGACACACATTTCATTCCAGACAGCTCATGCAGTACAGTTTTCCACATGGGCACACATTCAGAGTACACAGGTTCCATGTCAGAGTGTCAGAGAGAAGCTGTTTGATATCAGACAATTCACACCCAGTACATTGGCCACCAGTCAGCTGGAGATGAGTTCTCTAGTGCTCTCTGACACGGAATGAAAAGAAATCCAAACGGTACATCCAGACACAAGGAGGAAATCTAAACTGAAATCCCACGTGAATGCTGCTGCCTCTCAGTCTCTCTCAGTTTTTCTCTCTCTCTCCCTCCATCCCTGCCTCTTATAGTCCTTATACCTTTCTTCCTAGAGATTTCTCTCCTCTTCACCTTCCATTGTGAGTGTGACAGGGCTCTGTCAGAGAGCTTTCATTTTGTGCGGGGAACAGCTAGTGCTGCATGGCGCTGCGGAGGCGGGCGGGCGGGCGGGTGGCGAGAGGAACCTTTTAATCAATGTGTTTCTGCAGTGGGCGCTCTGTCCCAGACACTCAGTAGGGTCATTGATGAGGGGAGCCTCCCTGACGGAGCCGGGGCTTGAAAGTCGCTAGTCAGGGGAGTCAGCCCCTGAGCTTTAGCCTGACAGCGCATATCAAGCAGCTCCCCCAGGCTCTTCTCTTCTCCTCTCTGTAGGTAAGAGGTAGGTAAAGAGGTAGCTAGTAGCTATACAGTCAAAGCATATGTTTGATACAGACATAGAGATAACAAGATGTAGCTAGTAGCGGAAACACACTAGCCTATTCTCTCTTTGAAACTTCCTCAAAATGATAAAACACAGATATGCCCATGTAGCAGACACTGGCCATGCGTACCATATCAGAGAATGCAGCAGCGGCAGTAGACTTGTAATGATGAAGGAGGAACTATTTATCTTTCGTCTCTCTGTATTTCATACATTTCCTTCAATTCACAAGAGGCTAAATTTATCTAATCAGAGAAAGTATCCGAGAGAACAAAACAGCTCCTCTCTGTCTCTGTATGTGTAGCCCATCTATCTGATGCTGTCTGGTCAAAAAGAGTATGACATTGTTGCCGCCCATAGCATTGATTGCAAGTGAAGCCAGCGAGCATTTGGCCTATAAAATAGATATAAAATAGATCACTAATTTAGTGATTTAGATCGCTAAATCACTAAATTAGCCATGGATCCAACCATAAATTCATACATTGTGTCCCTGGTCTGAGAGGATGGAAGTTCAACAAATAGCTAGTAGGCTAATGTTAACTAGCCGGCCTGGCGCATCATTGCCCATATATGGTAGGTAGACTAGAGAGTTAGCATTTTAGCCAGGTAGCCTAGGACAACAAGAAATAAAAGAGTGTACTGTATGACACAGTCATAAACCGTTTAGGCAACATGACAGAGGAGGATTGCATTGGCGTTTCTCTACATGTAGAGTGAGTCAACATGTTCTTTCTACTTGCACGCACACACACACACACACACACACACACACACACACACAGAAATCAGTACCATGGAGAGCCACATCATATTTAGCTTACCCTGATTGGACTAAATCGTTTTTGGTATCTTTTAGTTGTTACTGTATTAGACTAAGGATAGGTGATTAGATGATGTTGAAGTGGATTCAGCTCCTGTTTTTTCTTTGCGACTTGCGGTAACTCTTGGTGGTTCTAAATCAATCGTTGTTTAGCAATCCGAAAATGTCGCAAACTTACTTGACCATGCTGTAGGTCATGTAACTGTTTGTTATATGCAATATGTTTTGTGGATTTCACCGGACAGATGTTGCTCTCCGGTTTTGTGATAAAACAAAAGTGTGGTTGAATTACTTCTGCCACTGTCTTCTTATTGTCTCGGCCTTAGGCCTTTATATCACGGTGACGAGGGATATGAACTAACAGGTTATAGAGCAAACAACGCAATTATCACAACACATAGGTTGTAATATGGCTTTTTTTTCCTGGCTTGGCTTCCCCTGTGATTTTACCCACGCGCCGCTACTGTTTGGCCCTGAGTTTAACCTGGCCCATCTTAAACCTCACATCAGTTCCACAATCCTTAGCCATGGAGTTATGAGGCCCAGCAAACACTAAACCTACTCCACTGAGGGTATATTTGCTCCACTAACCCAGAGGTAACACCTCACAGTTTGGGCACAGGGATATCAACACATTGTTGCACCTGAATACTGTACACATTCATGTAAAACTGTTGCTTAGTGGTGTGGATTTTTGGCAGTTCTTGGTATACATTTCTTTTTTCTCTCTCTCTCTCTCTCTCTCTCTCTCTCTCTCTCTCTCTCTCTCTCTCTCTCTCTCTCTCTCTCTCTCTCTCTCTCTCCCTCACTTAATTTAACCTTTATTTAACTAGGCAAGTCAACAAATTCTTATTTACAATGATAGCCTACACCGGCCAAACTCTGCGACGCTAGGCCAATTGTGCGCCTCCCTATGGGACTCCCAATCACGGCCGGTTGTGATACAGCCTGGATTCAAACCAGGGTGTCTGTAGTGACGCCTCTAGCACTGAGATGCAGTGCCTTAGACAGGGAGCAAAGGAGAGGTAGAGAGGAAATTGGGGAGGGAGAGGGAGGGGTGGAAAGTGAGTGAGGAAGATAGAGGGTTAATATATTCTCCATCCTAATGAAAAAGAGAGGAATAATTACCCCTCTATCGCTTCCTTACTCTCATTCCCCTGACTGTCTGCCTGTCGCCTAGCTCACACTCCTCCGCTGACACATTGGCTGTAATTAGACCTCTATTGTTAAATCAATATGGCCACAAGTATGGCCAAACAATGGCATGGGAATCTGCCACGTACTGTATACCTGGGAAAGAGGCACGCTAGTGTAGGAAACGCCATGCAGAGAGGAGGAAGTGGAAAAACATGTAGGGATGGGAGGGAGGGGAAGAGAACGTAATGGGTCTTGACTTTTTCTCTAATCGCTTCACACACTGATCCATCCGGTGCTTTCAGTATAATTACAGCTCCCCTCTCTTCTTCTCTCGTGTGTGTGTGTGTGTGTGTGTGTGTGTGTGAAAGAGAGTGTGGACAAGCCTTATGAGCGGTATGCAACTGTGCATGAGGAATAAGGTGGAATTGGCTAATTGGATTAAGGACATAAAATGCCTGCCAACACATTATGTGCTATGAGAGAGAGGTGTAGCTAGTCTACCCATTACAGCATGGTCTGCCACATGGACCATGACAGAGGCCTGATACTACAGTAACCAACTAATAATGATTAGTTACAGCTTAGGATGCAATGGGACCTAGAGCAATAACCCTCACCTGTATTTAAGATGGAGACATAGAGGGTTCTATGGTCAGAGTCTGGCAGATCTATTATTTCTACGTCTGTGTGGTATTGTGTGTGGGATCCCTAATTAGAGGCAGCTGCTAGGCATTACCTCTAATTAGGGATCTTACTTATATGTCTGTGTTCCACTCCGTTGGCGTGGTTCATTGTTATGTTGTATGTTGTCCCGTGTTCGTGCTACGTGTGTTTATTATTATCATTTGTTATTTTGAATAGTTCGATGTCAAGTATAGTTTATTTAATTAATAAACATGTCGAACTATCGATACGCTGCGCCTTGGTCTCTCTACACACCCGAACGTGACATATGCAGAATGATATCCCAGTTGGATCACACCAATATCTACAAGATACAGTATATCTAGAGTTTATATTATTGTAATGCAGAGAAGGGCCCTGGCTGTCATCAAGGTTTGCATTGGTATTTTCTATTGTTGGGGGGGAATTATCCACCGTCTTGTTGACTTTTCATGCATATTATTTATGATAAATATATTAAATACCCTTTAAAATATAATCTCTCCCACATCCTTAGGGGGTGGAACTATTCTCCAATGGGATCCTTCCTGCCTCATTTTACCCTCTAGCCGTCATACTATTCACTCAACAGTGATATGACCCACACACACAAACACATGATGCACGCACACACACACACACACACACACATGATGCACGCACACACACACACACACACACACGTACACACACACACATATACTGTACGCACGCACAAACAGAGAGTGCGGTACATGGGCAGAAGGTAGCCTAGCGGTTAAGAGCATTGGGGCCTGTAACCGAAAGGTTGCTGGTTCGAATCCCTGAGCCGACTTAGTGAAACATCTGTCAATGTGCTCTTGAGCAAGGCACTTAACCCTAATTGCTCCAGGGTTGCCATCAATAATGGCTGATTGTTGGCCGTGACCCAACTCTCAGTGTGAGTGGAATATGTAAAAAACTAATTTCAAATTCACACATACGTCAGAAGTTTACATACACCTTAGCCAAATACATTTAAACTCAGTTTTTCACAATTCCTGACATTTAATCCTAGTAAAAATTCCCTAATCTTAGGTCAGTTAGGATCACCACTTTATTTTAAGAATGTGAAATGTCAGAATAATAGTAGAGAGAATGATTTATTTCAGCTTTTATTTCATTCATCACATTCCCAGTGGGTCAGAAGTTTACATACACTCAATAAGTATTTGGTAGCATTGCCTTTAAATTGTTTAACTTGGGTCAAACATTTCGGGTAGCCTTCCAAAAGCTATCCACAATAAGTTGGGTGAATTTTGGCCCATTCCTCGTGACAGAACTGGTATAACTGAGTCAGGTTGGCAGGCCTCCTTGTTCGAACACGCTTTTTCAGTTCTGCCCACACATTTTCTATAAGATTGAGGTCAGGGCTTTGTGATGGCCACTCCAATACCTTGACTTTGTTGTCCTTAAGCCATTTTGCCACAACTTTGGAAGTATGCTTGGGGTCATTGTCCATTTGGAAGACCCATTTGCGACCAAGCTTTAACTTCCTGACTGACTTCTTGAGAGGTTGCTTCAATATATCCACATAATTTTCCTTCCTCATGATGCCATCTATTTTGTGAAGTGCACCAGTCCATCCTGCAGCAAAGCACCCCCACAACATGATGCTGCCACCCCCGTGCTTCACGGTTGGGATGGTGTTCTTCGGCTTGCAAGCCTCCCCCTTTTTCCTCCAAACATAACGATGGTCAATATGGCCAAACAGTTCTATTTTTGTTTCATCAGACCAGAGGACATTTCTCAAAAAAGTACGATCTTTGTCCCCATGTGCAGTTGCAAACCGTAGTCTGGCTTTTTTATGGCGTTTTTTGGAGCAGTGGCTTCTTCCTTGCTGAGCGGCCTTTCAGGTTATGTCGATATAGGACTTGTTTTACTGTGGATATAGATACTTTTGTACTTGTTTCCTCCAGCATCTTCACAAGGTCCTTTGCTGTTGTTCTGGGATTGATTTGCACTTTTCGCACTAAAGTACGTTCATCTCAAGGAGATGTGACGGTGTGATGGCTGCGTGGTCCCATGGTGTTTATACTTGTGTACTATTGTTTGTACCAATGAACGTGATACCTTCAGGCGTTTGGAAATTGCTCCTAAGGATGAACCAGACTTGTGGAGGTCTACAATTTATTTTCTGAGGTCTTGGCTGATTTCTTTAGATTGTCCCATGATGTCGAGCAAAGAGGCACTGAGTTTGAAGTTAGGCCTTGAAATACATCCACAGGTACACCTCCAATTCACTCAAATGATGTCAATTAGCCTATCAGAAGCTTCTAAAGCCATGACATCATTTTCTGGAATTATCCAAGCTGTTTAAAGGCACAGTCAACTTAGTGTATGTAAACTGCTGACCCACTGAAATTGTGATATAGTGAATTATAAGTGAAATAGTCTGTCTGTAAACAATTGTTGGAAGAATTACTTGTGTCAAGCACAAAGTAGATGTCCTAACCGACTTGCCAAAACTATAGTTTGTTAACATGAAATCTGTGAAGTGGTTGAAAAATGAGTTTTAATGACTTCAACATAAGTGTATGTAAACATCCGACTTCAACTGTACATAATACACACTTGTCTGAAATAGAATAGGAGGAATGGAAGCACCCACCTAGTTATTATGTTGTTATTACAGGTAGTGTGAATATCATGTAAATAAATATACATAGTGAGAGCCCCAATCCCTTTTCCCCTCGCCCCACTCTTTTTTGACCCCATAAAATAAATACTGTATACGTTTTTGCCCATAGTAACCGAACCACATATCCCATAGTAACAGAACTACATATCCCATAGTAACAGAACTACATAGCCCATAGTCAAAGAACAACATAGGCCATAGTAACAGAACTACACAGCCCATAGTAACAGAACTACACAGCCCATAGTAACATAACTACATAGCCCATAGTAACAGAACTACATAGCCCAGAGTCACAGAACTACAGTACATAGCCCATAGTCAAAGTACTACATTGCCCAAAGCTACTGGAGATAGTTTTTCTACTGTCCGCAGCTGGAGTGACCATCCATGTGCCATGCAGAGTCTCCTGGGAGTGGGATATGCAAGAAAAATAGATTCCAATTCACGTGCATATAATACATACATGTAAACTTCTTATTACAGGTAGTGCTAATTATTATGTTGTTATTACAGGTAGTGCTAATTATTATGTTGTTATTACAGGTAGTGCTAATTATTATGTTGTTATTACAGGTAGTGCTAATTATTATGTTGTTATTACAGGTAGTGCTAATTATTAAATTGTTATTACAGGTAGTGCTAATTATTATGTTGTTATTACAGGTAGTGCTAATTATTATGTTGTTATTACAGGTAGTGCTAATTATTATGTTGTTATTACAGGTAGTGCTAATTATTATATTGTTATTACAGGTAGTGCTAATTATTATGTTGTTATTACAGGTAGTGCTAATTATTATATTGTTATTACAGGTAGTGCTAATTATTATGTTGTTATTACAGGTAGTGCTAATTATTATATTGTTATTACAGGTAGTGCTAATTATTATGTTGTTATTACAGGTAGTGTGAATATCCTGGAATGCTTAATTCCGACAATAGTGTATTCTTTTCACATCATATTGTAGCCTAATATCGACGTTCACAACCTACCGTATGTAGTACGTACTGTACCTGTACTTCAATAATACATCAGCTCAACCTATTAGCTATAGTATGTATCAGTGAAAGGACAACGTGTGCCCTCTACCACACAACAGAGTTGATGATCCAAACAGATCCCCTGTTGTGTAAATGATAAAGTATACACAGTGAGAGCCCAACCCCCTTCTCCTCTCACCCACGCTGTAGCCCATGCTGTAGCCCACGCTGTAGCCCTCGATGTAGCCCACGCTGTAGCCCACGATGTAGCCCACGCTGTAGCCCACGATGTAGCCCACGCTGTAGCCCACGATGTAGCCCACGCTGTAGCCCACGATGTAGCCCACGATGTAGCCCACGCTGTAGCCCACGATGTAGCCCACGCTGTAGCCCTCGCTTTGCACACATGGTCAATATTATTGCCTTATTATATTCAGCATCAGCGCTTCCCATTTCTACTGATGAAAACTCATTTGATCCAGTTTGTGTGTTTGTTTTTCTCTGTTTGTTTGTGTAATAATAATCAATGTCTCCACACTGTTTCCATAAGTATAAGCCACAGTAAGCCTATACTGTACAGTGTACTGCATATGAACCTGACTGGTGTGTGATTCTAGGCCAGGCCCATTCACCCAGCAGCCTTCCCAAGCCCAGCCTCTCCACAGGCAAAGAGTCACGACGCTATTACCCAGAAAAAACAAATACATTACAATAATAAACCCTAATTAAATGTAACAGCTTCCCTGAACACTAACGACCTACAGCCGGAACACAACCACAGAGGCAGAGCTAGTAGACGGAACACTCACTAGTATTCCTTAGTTAGAGCTACATAGCCCATAGTCACAGAAGTACATAGCCCATAGTCACAGAACTACATAGCCCATAGTCACAGAACTACATAGCCCATAGTCACAGAAGTACATAGCCCATAGTCACAGAACTTCATAGCCCATAGTCACAGAACTACATAGCCCATAGTAACAGAACTACAACGCCAATAGTAACAGAACTACATATCCCATAGTCACATAACTACAGTACATAGTCCATAGTAACAAAACTACATAGCCAATAGTAACAGAACTCCATAGCCTATAGCCATAGAATTCCATAGCCTGTAGTCAAAGAACTACATAGCCCATAGTATCATAACTACACAGCCCATAGTAACATTACTATATAGCCCATAGTAACATAACTACATAGCCCATAGTCACAGAACTACAGTACATAGCCCATTGTAACAGAACTACATACCCATTATAACATAAATGCATAGCCCATAGTCACAGAACTACAGTACATCGCCCATAGTCACAGAACTACATAGGCCATTCTAACAGAACTACATAGCCCATAGTCACAGAACTACAGTACATAGTCCATAGTAACAGAACTTCAGTACATAGCCCATAGTAACAGAACTACATAGCCTATAGTAACATAACTACAGTACATAGCCCATAGTCACAGAACCACATAGCCCAAAGCTACTAGAGATGTTTTTTCCACTGTCTACAGCTGGAGTGACCATCCATGTGCCATGCAGAGGGCAAATGTCCTTTAACGGTAGCTGCAATATTAATGTCAACAGATTGGCAGAATCTCCAGCATCTCTTCAGACCGGCCCTGTTATTTCTGCTGTTGACAGCAACAAAACAAACAAAGACACTTCATCAGAATATCTCTCCCCCTCTCTCTCTCCCTCCCCCTCTCTCTCTCTCCCTCCCCCTCTCTCTCTCCCTCCCCCTCTCTCTCTCTCTCCCTCCCCCTCTCTCTCGCTCACTACCCCCTCTCTCTCCTTCACTCTCAGAGAAAGGGGCAGCTGCATCCCAATATGGCGACCGGAATATGGGCGAGGGGGTGTGTCGAAAGGAAAGTAATGGGCGTGTGAAAAGGAGTGGGTGTGTGGAAAGCGCTCTGCTATAGGTCAGAATAAAGACAGAAGAGTATAATTTAGAAACTCTGTGGTTAGATGGTTTTAATTGAGTTTTCCTCCGTTTCTTACCAGGCAACTACCATACACTGAGCTACAGTACCGCAAGAGGATGAGTCCGAGTCGTGTTTCACTGTAAAATTGATGATTGTTTCATTTTTTGTTAAAGGTATTGATGATGGGTGTATTGTTGCATCATGCGTTGTATGTGTGTGCTTACTGTGACTGTCACCCTGATATTGTCTACTAGGTAGATACTTCCCACGCCGTTGCCGGACAGTAGTGCTTGTCAAGCTGGAGCGAAGGGCACTGTGCCCTGGTGTTGTTGCTGTTCATGCCCTCCCCAATGAGTAGTAGACTGTATGTATCAAGGTGACATCTAGATGGTTATCAATATGAGTTATTTCTGCCTGCAATCCTACTTTAAATAAAATCATGTGAGAGAAAAAAATGGCCACGTAGCTCCCGCCGGCATTCTATCGACTTGTAGTGCAACCCAATCAGCCACGCAAAACGCTCTTCAGTGGCAACAAATCTGCCCAATTAACTGATTTGCTTTCCATACACCCACTCCTTTCGGCACACGCACTCACCCATACTCCAGTCGCCATATTAGGCTGCAGATACCAATACTTGCCCTCTCCCTCCCTGTCTTTCTCTTGTCTTTGCCTTCTTTGTGTAATGCTCCATAGTGATTAGCTAATCACTTCAATACCTTCACTTTTCTCTTGGTTGACATGTCTAAACATTGACTCAGGTGGAGAGAGAATGAGGTACTACAGACAGACAGGAAACCGTTGGCCCACCAGCTGTCTGAGGAGATGCCTGACTGGGGCATTAAATAATCTCCAGGCTTTTAAATCAAATGTTCTGTATATGAAAATGTTGCTAAAAGAAAGCTTCTAGTCATTACAGTACAAACACCCTCTGTGATATCCACCATTCCATAACAATAAAGAACAGATACTTTGAAGAATCCGCTCTGTAACAACACAGGTGGGTTGAGAGTGCTGAGAGAGTATTGTAGGCCTATAAACAGGTGGGAGAAGATGCACTTCACATTGCGGACTGTCTAAAAACGTCACACCATTTGGACCGGAGAAGCAAGCTGGGCCTCTCCTGACAGAGGAAAGGAGTGATCAATCGCTGGGGCTTTGAATGGCGAAAGCCAATTATTCTGAGAGATCGCAGTGGCAAGACCAGCGCCACAAGCGGTGAGCAGGAGTGAAGGGCGTTTTGATGAGGCATAGTGAGAGGCCATGGGGGGGCAGCCTCAATTATCAGCTTTTCTTTTCAGCCTCAGCTACCTTTCAGTCAGTCAGGCTTAAGACTCCCAATTTGCTGCCAGTAATTACTCCATTTACTAGAATACCCCCCCCCCCCACCCCCCCGCAACAGAGTCAGTGTTTGATTAGCTAGATACAGGAAAGGTCAGCACGTGGCACCGGCTTCTCTCCCCATTCTGACGCGCCACAACGAGTGTTCTGTGGTTCCGTGTCCCAGGCTGATGGCTGGATGGTAATTGGGTCATGGAGGTGCAGTGAATAGGGAGGTGATCCTGGTAATTGTGTGTGTGTGATGGATACATGCAGGCAGGGACATTAGCTGCTACAGTAAGTGGTTGCATTGAGCCCTGCTCGCTCCAATGGGCACAGGTCATAAGTAGGTAGCTTATACAGGATGGCGGGCAGTGCCACTGTAGCAAGTGAAGCAGGATGCATGGCGGCTGATTGTCATGCCATGATTGCATCTGTTTTTATGGGTTATATCATAGCTTTTCTCTGGCTGATGCTGATGCAGGGTCTGACACGTGTGAGTTCCCTGCTGCTTGTCAGCTATTTAGCTCTTTAGCAGCCAGATAACCCACTGACACTCCCACTAATAGTAACCATGGAGTTATGAGCCTATCATTTGAATCCTACCCCACACGGGTTAGTAGCAGTTATCAAGAGACAGCAATGCAAATCTGTCATGAATCAATTCTGCGATGGTTGATGGTGGACGGACATCTTGGTTTAGATGTACAATGCAGGCTGTGGATGGACTCAGATCCAGCTAATGCAAGCGCCACAGTCAATAAGAGGATTCAAGATGGCGTAACAGTGCGGACGGGTTTTTTTGTCCTGTCTCATGTTCTGTGTAAATAGTCTGTAATTAGTCTGTCTTTCCGTATATTTTTCTTATTCCTGATATACTTTTCCTGCAACCCGCCTCACCCAACGTGGAATGTATCTACTAGTTTTTGTATTTCTTTATTTCTTTATCATTTAACTGAACCTCCGACAGAAGCTAGCCTGTTAGCTAGCCTGCGAACTAGCTACTAGCCATTGCTAGCCACTCCTAGCGGTCCTCACCACTGCTCTGCTTGCATCAGCCAGCTTTAGTTTGGACAATATCGGCCAGTCTGCACAGCGTTCTACCAACCCTGTGCATATCGGATTGCGTTCCCTTCCATTTCACCGGATTTCTGCCGAAATCACAAGACCATCACACCGGATAATCGCAGCTAGCTAGCTGCAACCAAGTGGCTGCTGTTGTTTGGCTAACACTACTTCCAGAATCTTGCACCAGTTAGCCTTGAGTTAGCCCCGAGCTAGGCCGACGTGTACCTCTCTTGATTAACTGTGTTTGTTTTATGCCTCTCCCTTATTTCAATATGCCTTGTCTGTTGCTGTTTAGGTTATTCCGTATCGTACTAGTTCACTGTAGAGCCCCCAGTCCCGTTCAACATGCCTCAGATAGCTCCTTTGTCTCCAGAGATGCAACCTCTCTCATCATTACCCTACGGCTAGGTTTACCCCCAAAGAATTCTCATCCTACCATTATCCCTGTCTGTACATTATGCCATCAATCTATTCTATCGCGCCCAGAAATCTGCTCCTTTTATTCTCTGTACCCAACGCACTAGACGACCCTTATCCTAGACGACCCTTATCCTACTCCTCCTCTGTTCCTCTGGTGATGTTGAGGTAAACCCAGGTCCTGTAGCCCCCAGCACGACACCTATTCCCCAGGTGCTCTCATTTGTTGACTTCTGTAACCGTAAAAGCCTTGGTTTCATGCATGTTAACATCAGAAGCCTCCTCCCTAAGTTTGATTTATTCACTGCTTTAGCACAGTCCCCCAACCCTGATGTCCTAGCCCTGTCTGAATCCTAGCTTAGGAAGGCCATCCCTTCCAACTACAACATTTCCCAGGTCTGTGCCCAAACAGTTTGAGCTTCTACTTATAAAAATCCACCTTCTGTCACTGTTGCCGATTGTTGCCGTTTGTTCGTCGCCAAACCCACTGGCTCCAGGTCGTCTATAAGTCTTTATTAGGTAAATCCCCGCCTTATCTCAGCTCACTGGTTACCATAGCAACACCCACCCGTAGCATGCGCTCCAGCAGGTATATTTCACTGGTCATCCCCAAAGCCAACTCCTCCTTTGGCCGCCACTCCTTCCAGTTCTCTGCTGCCAATGACTGGAACGAATTGCAAAAATCATTGAAGCTGGAGTCTACCATCTCCCTCAATAACTTTAAGCATCAGCTGTCAGAGCTGCTTATCGATCACTGCACCTGTACACAGCTCATCTGTAAATATCCCACCCTACTACCTCATCCCCATATTATTATTTTGGTTAATTTGCACCCCAGTATCTTCTATTTGCACATCTATCACTCCAGTGTTAATGCTAATTTGTACTATAGCCTATTTATTGCCATACCTTCCTAATCTTACTACATTTGCACACACTGTACATAGATATGTTTTTGACTGTATGTTTGTTTATCCCATGTGTAACTCTGTGTTATTGCTGTTTTTGTCGCACTGCTTTGCTTTGTCATTGCCAGGTCGCAGTTGTAAACGAGAACCTGTTCTCAACTGGTCTACCTGGTTAAAAAATTACAATTCAGACACATTGATGACTTCAGTTCTCCCACAGCCCACCTCAGTCTACTCTGTCTGTAGTAGGGCCTATATACAGACACAGAGACTCTGCTGTAGTTATGTATGCTTGTATTGTTCGTACTATTGTTCTTCTTACTTGTCCATATCATTAGCCCATATTACTATAGTTGTAAAGCTTTAGCAGCACTTCATCTATTCCTCTCTAGCTCTCCTCTGCTGTTTGAGGACTACACTATTGTGGAGAAGGCAGGCAAGGTGTGTGTACATGTCACTGGTAGGCCAGCTCTCTCCTTCACACGCCACTGTGGCAACAATTATTACAAGATACATACTTCACAGCTCAACGGAGAGGCACAGACACCCCTGTGTGTGACTGCACACTTGCATACACCCCCCCCCCCTCCCACATGCACGTGTAGCACATGGGGATGTGTGGAACTTACTCCTCAGACTGAAGTGTCCCCACTTGCGGCAGCAAATAGCTCTCTTTTCGCGTGGTGCCAACTGGTAAGACGCTTCAGGATGGTGGTCAAGTGTGCTAGCAAGGAAAGAGGTCCTGAGTTCTCTCCAGGTATGAGCCGAATCGGGTGGAACTCGCTAAGCAAGCATGACTTGCTTTACACACACACACACACACACACACGGACATACACATTCCAAAGTAGGCATATCCATAAAATCTTGAAGATATATTTTCCAGTCCTCCCACATCTTTGACCTTGTCCCTGATGCAGGCTGTACATACATACATGCATACCATGTCTTGTCATATCATATCAGTTGATGCTTTGTGGTCTGCGTATGACATGACTGCACTTCATTTGCGTTGACATTTTGCTGCTTGTGTTATTGAATCCAATGTGATGTGGTCGCAAGGGTCAACGCATCATTCATGTAAGTGTGGTCCCCTTGTGGTCTCTGTGTGGTTTTAAATGCCATGGTTGTTAACCCCATAGGGATAGTTAAGGCACTATCCACTCCGTCTTAAAAACACACCAACCATGCCATCCTTTCCATAGGAATGAGTTCATGCTTAGTTTGGACTGATGTTGATCATGATTTCCTTGGAAGGCAAGTGGGCCTCCATGGCTGTGATCAAATTAATGAATTATGACTCATAATAAATGGTCAGTATTCTTAGAATACAACCACCCATATATTTCACAGTAGGACTAGCTCTTAGCTGGGATAATGGGTCTTGGGATGGGATGTGGCCCAAACGGCACCCTATTCTTTAAACAGTGCACTACTTTTGATCAGGGCTCATAGGGAATAGGATACCATTTTGGACAAAGTCTCTAGAACATAAAGCTTGGATGGAGTTTGTTTCAACAGAAGAAGCGTGAGGTGATATTTAAGCTGTGACTGACAGAGAGTGGAGCTGGTGTGTTTGTAGTGTATGTCTAACTAGTCAATACATGTGATTGATGCAGTTGTCTGCTGTCTAATCTGCAGTGAGGTAGTAGTGAGTGTTGTTGTCCCAGACACTTTATCTCTTGGGGCTCAGAAGTGCTTTGCTGCCATCCATGGGCGATACACAGAGACTGCCATTTCTTCAGTTTGTGGGCATTCTCACAGTAGGAACTGATTAAAAATGCCCTTTTTAGAGAATGCCCATGGGCAACGACTACAATGGAATTTTTCATTAGATGTGTATCAAGTGTTGCATTTGTGAAGAAATCAAAAGGCATGAGTTGGCTGTAGTGGTATGTATGCAGACATGTATTTGAGGATGTGGATGTGAGAGAATATGGCTAATATCATTAATGAGAGTTTAAGAGCTCTGGACAGAAATAGTAGGAAGGAGAGGCCTACAGGGCACAAGCACAATGCAGAGATGTGATGCCATTTCACCATGTCCGCAGGGCAGAGAGAGAGAGGGAGAGACAGGGAGGAAGCGAAGGGCGGGGGGGGGGGGTTGCCTGACGACTCAAACTGTTCTATGTACACTACATACTTCAGTCTGAGACTGCCATCGTTGAAGCCGTTTGTGGTGACGTCAAAATGAGGGGTTGTACAAAACAAAGTCATCAGCGATTGGATCATCTCTAACCAATTAGAGTATCAAAGCCAATTTTAAAAAAGCTGCTTTACCCACGTGTGTTCTGGCTCTGACCCACATGTGTTCTGGGACTAATCAGAACGGTTAGAATGTGTTTGCGTTCTTGAAATTGTCGGATATGTACTCATTGTGGAGAAGAAACTAATGTCAGTGGGCGTGACGTTTGGCCGTAGCAAGATGTTTAGGTAGCCAGGCAAGGGGGGGGGGGAACGAGAGAGACAGAGAGAGAAGGAGAGAGAGAGTGAGAACGAGAGGCAGAGAGACAGAGAGAATGAGAGAGACAGAGAGAGAAGGAGAGAGAGAGACAGAGAGAGAAGGAGAGAAAGAGAGAGAGAGACACAGAGAGACAGAGAGAAGGAGAGAGAGAGTGTCACGTTGGTATAATGATCGAGAGAGACAGAGAGAAGGAGAGAGAGAGTGACAGCGAGAGAAGGAGAGAGAGAGAGAGAGACAGAGAGAGAAGGAGAGAGAGAGAGAGAGAGAAGGAGAGAGAGAAGGAGAGAGAGACAGAGAGACAGAGTGTCACGTTGGTATAATGATCGAGAGAGACAGAGAGAGAAGGAGAGAGAGAGTGACAGAGAGAGGAGAGAGAGAGAGAGTGTCACGTTGGTATAATGATCGGGAGACAGGCGCAGGAATGTGTAAGAAGGTTTTTTATTTCTACTCAAATTAAACCACGTATAAAAAACACAAACAAAAGAGCAAGGAGTACCTTGAATAAATACATTGGGCGACACCCGTAATAAATACATTGGGCGACACCCGTAATAAATACATTGGGCGACACCCGTAATAAATGCATGGGGCGACACCCGTAATAAATACATTGGGCGACGCCCGTAATAAATACATGGGGCGACACCCGTAATAAATACATTGAGCGACGCCCGTAATAAATACATGGGGCGACGCCCGTAATAAATACATGGGGCGACACCCGTAATAAATACATGGGGCGACACCCGTAATAAATACATGTGGCGACACAGGTACTCACACGACCAACGGACATTTTAACAATAATCAACAAGGACAATGGGTGACAGCGACAATCCTAATCAGGGAGGAATGGGAACCAGGTGTGCGTAATGAGGCAGTTCAATCACTCCTAGAGGCCGGTGACATAGAATGAGCAACAGTACTGGAGGGATCTGTGACAGATAGAGAGAGACAGACAGAGAGAGAGAGACAGAGAGAGAGAGACAAAGAGAGAGAGACAGAGAGAGAGAGAGAGAGAGAGAGAGAGAGAGAGAGAGAGAGAGAGAGAGAGAGAGAGAGAGAGAGAGAGAGAGAGAGAGAGAACGAGAGAGAACGAGAGCGAGAGAGAACGAGAGCGAGACAGAACGAGAGAGAAAACAAGAGAGATACAGAGAGAGAACAAGAGAGATACAGAGAGAGAACGAGCGAGAACGAGAGAGACAGAGAGAGAACGAAAGAGAGAGAGAGAAAGATTCCATATCGTTGTCGGTGATACATCGTCTCTTTAAACCTCTGCTGCCATCCAGTGGCCATGGACAGTACTGCTGCACTGCGCGCTACTCACTTAAACATGTATGATGCGTTGCTTATACATGCTGTATTACACACAATACATACTACCAAAACTCTGGTGTTTTTCATCTTATAGCTTGTTCTCTACCCATTTTGGACTGGGCTGAGCCAACATGTTTTCACTTTTATAACTGATCAAAACTAGTTTTATCATGCTCTCTCCTGTCTCTCTGCAGCCAGTCGAGGCTCATCAGAGGAGGAAGGGGAGGACCATTATCCTTTTTAGTTAAAAATATACTAAATATATTCCCATGTAACCAAATAATTGATTAAAACACATTGTTTTGCCTCAGCAGCACACTCTGGGGTAGCACCATGGTGTAGCTGGAGGACAGCTAGCTTCTGTCCTCCTCTAGGTACATTGACTTCAATACAAAACCTAGGAGGCTCATGGTTCTCACCCCCTTCCATTGACTTACACAGTAATTATGATAACTTCCAGAGGACATCCTCCAACCTACCAGAGCTCTTGCAGCATGGACTGACATGTTGTCCACCCAATCAAAGGATCAGATAATTAATCTAGTACTGAAAACAGCTAGCTAGCATTGCAGTGCATAAAATGTGATCAGTAGTTGACAAATGAATTTCTTCCAAAATTAAGGAGTATTCAAAAATGGATAGAGCGAGAGCTATATTTCGTAGTATATATATTTTTTTTACTTTCACTTTCACTTACTTAGCTAGCGAATGCAACTATCTAGTTTAGTTTACTCAAACACCCGGTTCAGACAGAGAGGGGTGCTACAGTATGTTAGCTAGCTGGCTATGGCTTTCCAACACTGGAACTCTTTCACGTCAAGGAAAGCTTTTGGTTTTATTAATTTATTGCCAGGTGTACCTGGGGCCCGCAGGTGTAACTGCTAAACTGCTTGCTGACTGTACACTGTACTGTATGATTGTAGCGGGTTTACTAACGCGTTAGTTCTAGTAGCTATGTTGACTTTGACATTAATATGGTGACAACGATACAGGCTGTGTGTAGCTGTTACGGTATGAACGTTTGGCTTGGAAAGGTTTTTTTTGCCTGGTCACAGACAGCTGTTGTATTGTCCTCTCACCCTTTCCCTTCACTTGTGGACTTTATTTAACCAGGTAGGCCAGTTGAGAACAAGTTCTCATTTACAACTGCGACCTGGCCAAGACAAAGCAAAGCAGTGTGACAAAAAAACAACACAGAGTTACACATTAGAATAAACAAACATACAGTCAATAACACAATAGAGAATATACTGTATATACAGAGTGTGCAAATGTAGTGCAAAATGCAGTTAGTGAGCATTTCTACTTTGTCAAGATAATCCATCCACCTGACAGAAGATGATTTAACAGCATGATCATAACACAGGTGCATCTTGTGCTGGGGACAATTATAGGCCACTCTTAAAGGTGCAGTTTTGTCACACAACACAATGCCACCAATGTCTTAAGTTTTGAGGAAGCGTGCAATTGGCCTGCTGACTGCAGCAATGTCCACCAGAGCTGTTTCTGGATAATTGAATGTTAATTTCTCTACCATAAGCCGCTTCCAATGTTGGTTTATTGAATTTGGCAGTACGTCCAACCTACCTCACAACCACAGACCACATATAACCACGCCAGCCCAGGACCTCACATATGACTTCTTCACCTGCGGGATCGTCTAGGACCAGCCACCCGGACAGCTGATGAAACTGTGGGTTTGTGTTGTGTGGACGAGCGGAGATTCTGAGGCCCATTGTCGTGCCATTAATTTGCCGCCATCACCTCATGTTTCAGCAGGGTAATGCACGACCCCAAGGATCTGTAGAAAATTCCTAGAAGCTGAAAATGTCCCAGTTCTTCCATGGCCTGCATACTCACCAGCATGTCACCCATTGAGCATGTTTGGGATGCTCTGGGTCGACATGTACGACAGCGTGTTCCATTTCCTGCCAATATCCAGCAACTTCGCACAGCCTTTGAACAGGAGTGGGACAACATTCCAAAGGCCACAGTCAACAGCCTGATCAACTCTATGCGAAGGAGGTCACACCAGATACAGACTGGTTTTCTGATCCACGCCCCTACCTTTTTAAGGTGTCTGTGACCAACAGATGCATATCTGTATTCGCAGTCATGTGAAATCCATAGATTTGGGCCTAATCTATTTATTTCAACTGACTGATATCCTTGACATGCAACAATTTTTCTTTTGAAATTGTTGCATGTTGGGTTTATATTTTTGTTCAGTTGAAGTCGGAAGTTTACATACACCTTAGCCAAATACGTTTTTCACAATTCCTGACATTTAATCCTAGTAAGAATTCTGTCTTGGGTCAGTTAGGATCACTACTTTATTTTAAGAATTTGAAATGTCAGAATAATAGTAGAGAGAATTATTTATTTCAGCTTTTATTTCTTTCATCACATTCCCAGTGGGTCAGAAGTTTACATACACTCAATTAGTATTTGGTAGCATTGCCTTTAAATTGTTTAACTTGGGTCAAACGTTTCGGGTAGCCTTCCACTAGCTTCCCACAATAAGTTGGGTGAATTTTGGCCCATTCCTCGTGACAGAACTGGTGTAACTGAGTCAGGTTTGTAGGCCTCCTTGCTCAAACACGCTTTTTCAGTTCTGCCCACAAATGTTCTATAGGATTGAGGTCAGGGCTTTGTGATGGCCACTCCAATACCTTGACTTTGTTGTCCTTAAGCCATTTTGCCACAACTTTGGAAGTATGCTTGGGGTCATTGTCCATTTGGAAGACCCATTGGCGACCAAGTTTTAACTTCCTGACTGATGTTTTGAGATGTTGATTCAATATATCCACATCATTTTCCTTCCTCATGATGCCATCTATTTTGTGAAGTGCACCAGACCCTCCTGCAGCAAAGCACCCCCACAACATGATGCTTTCACCCCCATGCTTCACGGTTGGCATGGTGTTCTTCGGCTTCCAAGCCTCCCCCTTTTTCCTCCAAACATAACGATGGTCATTATGGCCAAACAGTTCTATTTTTGTTTCATCAGATCAGAGGACATTTCTCCAAAAAGTACGATCTTTGTCCCCATTGTCACGATGCGTATATATGGGACGATACACGGAGCGTTCGTGGAGTGTCATCCTTTTTATTTATATGAGTTGTACTCACGAGGCATATAAATCAAAGAGGAGAGTATTACTAAAAATGACCACAAACAAAAGCAAGGTGACTTACATGCGTTCTGCTCACATGCAGACAAACACAAACAAACAATGATCCACGCACAGGTGGATGTGGAGGACTGCTAAATACTCTCCCCAATCAGAGACAACACTAGACAGCTGTCTCTGATTGGGGATCATTAATCCTCCCTAAATGAAGTAAGGACTGGGTTGTGGCTCATCCACTCCCAATGATGGGAGTTAGCGGCTTCACCACTACCCAGCCCTTACACCCATGTGCAGTTGCAAACCGTAGTCTGGCTTATTTAAATCGGTTTTGGAGCAGTGGCTTCTTCCTTGCTGAGCGGTCTTTCAGGTTATGTCGATATAGGACTCGTTTAACTGTGGATATAGATACTTTTGTAGCTATTTCCTCCAGCATCTACACAAGGTCCTTTGCTGTTGTTCTGGGATTGATTTGCACTTTTCGCACCAAAGTACGTTCATCTCAAGGAGACAGAATGCGTCTCCTTCCTGAGCGGTATGACGACTGCGAGGTCCCATGTTGTTTATACTTGCGCACTATTGTTTGTGCAGATGAATGTGGTGCCTTCAGGCGTTTGGAAATTGCTTCCAAGGATGAACCAGACTTGTGGAGGTCTGCTATTCTTTTTTGGAGGTCTTGGCTGATTTCTTTAGATTTTCCCATGATGTCGAGCAAAGATGCACTGAGTTTGAAGGTAGGCCAAATACATCCACAGGTACACCTCCAATTTACTCAAATGATGTCAATTAGCCTATCAGAAGCTTCTAAAGCCATGAATTTTCCAAGCTGTTTAAAGGAACAGTCAACTTAGTGTATGTAAACTTCTGACCCACTGGAATTGTGATATAGTGAATTATAAGTGAAATAATCTGTCTGTAAAAAATAGTTGGAAGAATTACTTGTGTCATGCACAAAGTAGACGTCCTAACCGACATGCCAAAACTATAGTTTGTTAACATGAAATTTTGAAAAAATAAAAGTGTATGTAAACTTCCGACTTCAACTTTATAGGCTACAATGAGCAAAGTGTTCATGCGGTTTATATGTTTCTGCTAGTTCAGTGTTTGCATGTGATCAGGGGTGAATTCATTCCGCTGATTCTGTTGAAAAGCGTTTCTTAAACGGAAGCAAACGGAACGAAACGGCGATAAACATACCTGAATTTGTCCAATAGAAACTCTCGTCTGCAACTGTTGGACCAATGATTACAACCTAGTTCAGCTAGCTGTAATTCTCTCAACCTGCCCCTACATGTATCAGACTAAACCTATCGATGTTACATTGAGCTGGGTGAATGGAATATGAGTGACAGTCATCCAATATGCAGTAATTGAAATAACACCATGCTCATAAAAACATTTTCAATCATCCTCCCTCATCATAAACAGGACCAACCGCCACTGTCTGCAGCAGACATACTGTATAGTGAGCAACATTTTTGGAGCATCAAACCACAATAAAATCTTAGTATCGAATCGCAACGCATAGAGAAACACAATACATATCATATCGGCACCTAAGTAATAATAATTGAATGGGTGCTTCCATTAGTCTTGTTTCACACATGTACTAGTGTGTATTATACTCATGTGTTAAATGGACATTTGCATATCCCTGAGACAGTGGGGTCACAGCACTAGCCAGTGGGGTCACAGCACCAACCATTATCAACGGCGACCCTGAAGCAATTAGGATGAAGTGCCTTGCTCAAGTGCACATCAACAGATTGTTCACCTCGTCGGCTCAGATATCTGAACTAGCAACCGTTGGATTACTGGCCCAACGCTCTAACCTCTAGGCTACTTGCCACCGTATCGTGATAATATCGTATTGTGAGGTCCCGGGCAATTCCCAGCCCACTCATACTCGCTAGACTAGGGGTATTTCTCTCTGCTTTTCTGTGATCTTTGACTCTGTCATATCCAGGGGAAGGTAAGGATCCTGCAGGGACCTGTGTGTGTGTGTGTGTGTGTGTGTGTGTGTGTGTGTGTGTGTGTGTGTGTGTGTGTGTGTGTGTGTGTGTGTGTGTGTGTGTGTGTGTGTGTGTGTGTGTGTGTGTGTGTGTGTGTGTGTGTGTGTGTGTGTGTGTGTGTGTGTGTGTGTGTGTGTGAATATTCTAGCTACATGCCTAATGGAATGCGTAGTAAATATAGAACCATTACAAGAGAGGATGTGTGACTCATATTGACGTGAGACTCAATTATTCCTTGACATGCCATCATGATACTAAACTGTGGTAATCGTGTGTCACCACCATCAGGTAAAAGCTGGCCAAGTCTGATTGGCCTTTTAAACCAATGGAGTTACAGTAAACTGAAAAGCTGTAAAGCTCCTACTGGCCACTTGGGGGCAGCCTTGTCCCAGAAATAGGCTGGAGAGGCAGAGTGAGAGAGAGCCAGCAGGTGAGCTGAGGAGGGCTGACATGTCTTGGATGGAGCTCAGCAAGCTGTCTCCTCTCATAACATGTCAACCCATGGCCATACACAGCAAACCCCATATCACTCACCCTCACCCCAACCCCAAACTAGCCCCAGCCCAGTGTCAGTATCTGGGTAGGAGAGTCTTGTCTGACAAGCTCAATCAGTCACCATAAACAAAAAGGAGAGGAGATGACCAGGGCATACTGTCACGCCCAGGCAGTCTGTCTGTCATCATTATGTGTGGCTGGTGTTTTAGAGGGTCATGTGATGCTGATGCATAACCCCTACAGGGTCAAATCCTCACACCATCTTCTATGGGCAAAGTAAGCAGAAGGTCTGAAACATGGTTCAAGACACACTTTCACAAGAACAAGAGAAACAAATGATGATAAAAATCACCTGATGATGATGATGATGATGATGATGATGATAATCAATTGCTTTGCATGGTTTCCACAAACTCGCTCCTCCACCCCCACTCTGTAGCGTCCACCTGGGTGATGCACGACATGGCAGCCATTTTGCTCCATGAAACGTCTCTTTAATTCCTACTTCATTTCACAGTCAGATCCATTAGGCTTCCAATATTCTCCACTTCTATAATTACCTACCCTATTATTGATTAACTTTCTATTTCATCAACTCGCTTAGTTAGTTAGGTCCCCACTGAAAGCTCCTCGCATGGCCAGTACTTTGAGAGAGGGGGTTCGTTCAGCTTGGGTTAAAAGATTGCAGTGTGGGGCAGTGTGTGCCAGTAACAGTCAGAGATGTGTGTGCGTCGGCGGGCGTGTGTGCGGTGACAAGCGGGGCTGTAGCGTTTGAGAGTGCATATTACAGGGTGATTAAGGAGGTGTCAGGAAGCAGGGTGACTGATGGGCTGTCAGAAGAAGAGGAGAGGAGGAGAGGAGGAGAGGAGGAGAGGAGGTGCCGTGGGCTGGAACACCTTGTTCCTCTTCCTCATTAAAACCCATCCCACACAGACTGCCTACTCACTCCTCCTCCTCTCCCTCCTCTTCCTCATTAATACCCACCCTGCTTGCCTCTTCCTCCTCCTCCTCCTCCTCCTCCTCCTCAAGTCCATCTGAGTAGACAAGGGGATGTGTATGAGGCGATGCCTCTGAACAGGCTGCAGGCTAGCTGTGAGTTGGACCGAGTAATGGAACCCAACACAGTCATGATGTTGAACACTGACTGTCCTGTCCTGTCTTGTCTGCACTCCTCATCTACATACCCACAGTCTCATTGTCTTTCTCTGCGACTGTATTCTTATCAATGAACACACTAAAGAGTCACGAGAGAACTGCGATAGAAGAAGTGAAAGAGAGGGAAAGAGAGAAGAAAAAGAAAGGCTGGAGTAAGGGAGGAGAGGCTGACAGCCAGGGAGGGGACGAGAGAAAGGGAGGCAGCCAATGCGCAGCTCTGCACCTTGAGGGAGAGCGAGCGAGCGAGGGGGAAGAGAGAGAGGCTCTGGCAGGCAGTTGCTCTCAGACGGATAGACCAAGTGTGATGCTGCTGCTGGATGTGAGCTCCTGTCCTCCTCTGCCCGCTCAATGGTTCTACCGCTGACTGACTAAGCCTGGGTCTGTGGTTGTCAGGGCCGCTCTAGCTTCTTCCCTGGGCTGAGGAGAGAGCCACTGTGCTTGGGCTGTGTCTCTGGCTAACTGCCTGTCCGCCTGTTTCTCTGCTCCTGCCTGGCTGACTAACTGGTCCTGGTGCGGGCAGGCAGAGTGGGGTGATCTGAGAGGAGGAGAGGGGAAGAGGGCAGGGCAGGGGGGCGGTAGGGGCTGAGGAGCACGGAGCGGTGTGGAGGTGGGGGGACAGGCGAAATGAGCGTGCCGCTGCTGAAGATCGGAGCGGTGCTCAGCACCATGGCCATGGTGACCAACTGGATGTCCCAGACACTGCCCTCTCTGGTGGGACTCAACGGGACCACTGTCTCCCGAGGGGGCACCTCGGAGAGGATCGTCAGCGTGCGTACAGTACACTGCTCTTTCCCTTTCCTTTCTATCTGTCTATTGGGTGGATGAGTTGGAGGCTGAGAGAGGAGTCTCAGAGCGGTAGGGTGGTGGAAGTGGGGTAGGGGGGGTCGGGGTATCGGAGAGGGTCTGTCTCACGGGGGCGACGCTAAGAGAAATTATGGAGGATGAAAGCAGTGCATGTGAGAGTGATTCTGCTGGGAGTCATTACAAAGTGGGAATGATGTTCAGGGTCTTGTGTGAGTGATGCTCCGAGGGAACTGATCCAGAATGATGTTGCTGTGTTGAGTGATGGGAGGAGAAGGAGAATTAGGGTGAAGTTCCCTGCTGGTAAATCATATGTGTGCTGTGCGTGATCAGAGCTGGGATACTGCTGCTGTGGTGAGGGATGATGATGTTGACTGATATGTCAGAGAGCTGGAGGGTATAACTGATGATATGGAAACTCTGAGGTGACGATGATGATGATGGGGGACTTGGGAGATTTGGGCTCCAGCACCTCCACACCCTTGTTCAGTTGGATGCGTATCTCGTTCCCCTGTCTCTCTTCCCCTGTGTCAGAATGTACGGACTCTGTAAAGGTGTGTGTGTTCGGAATCCAAGCAGGAACTTGTAGACTGACAATGTTCATTTTGTTTTCTCCTTGAAAGGTACAGTATGCTGGGTTTTATGTGAGGAGCGTATTAAAACCTCTTAAGGATTGGACCCTTTTTTTAAATTTTCGCCTAAAATTATATACCCAAATCTAACTGCCTGTAGCTCAGGACCTGAAGCAAGGATATGCATATTCTTGATACCATTTGAAAGGAAACACTTTGAAGTTTGTGGAAATTAGAAATTAATGTAGGAGAATATAACACATTAGATATGGTAAAAGATAATACAAAGAAAAAAACATGCATATTTTTCTTTCTTTTTTTGTCATCTTTGAAATGCAATTTAGATTTTGGCCACTAGATGGCAGCAGTGTATGTGCAACGTTTTAGACATATACAATGAACCATTGCATTACTGTTCAAAATGTTGTATCAAGTCTGCCCAAATCTGCCTATTGGTTTATTGATACATTTTCAAGTACAGAACTGTACACTCTCCTCAAACAATAGCATGGCATTATTTCACTGTAATAGCTACTGTAAATTGGACAGAGCAGTTAGATTAACAAGAATTTAAGCTTTCTGCCCATATAAGATATGTCTATGTCCTGAGAAATGTTCTTGTTACTTACAACAACATGCTAATCACAATCCTTTAGAGGTTAAAAGATTGAGATTTGTGTTGCTTGTTGTGGATGTACACGTGCATACTGTGATGTATGTTTGGTGTGACTGTGCATATTGTGCTCCATATGGACGAGATGAGAAGTGTCAAGCAGAGGAATGCATCTGTCATGTTTAGGATCATTAGTAGTGAGTGATAGCCTTTGGTTCTTTCCTGGGTCTATTTTCAGGGCATCTGCTCCCTTATTCAACTCCCAGCCCTGATGAAGTGATAGGACATGCCCAGGGAGCACTGTCCATCTGTGTGTGTCTAGCTCTGTCCGTGTGTGTGTGTGTGTGTGTGTGTATGTGCACACGTACAGGTGTGTATTTATTGGTCAATTCTCCCTATGGTCTCAGGAGCTGGGGTCCATCTATCCAGAGCATTGTGACTCTATCTTCCCAATCTATTCTCTATCACAGAGCCCTCTCCTCTATCAGTTCAGTCATCATTAAAGCCTGCTGCACCAACACCTACCACTTTATTGCACTGAGGCACCAGGGTGTAATAACTGTCTCCATGGCCCAGTGGAGAAAACATTGTTTATGTTTTCATGGTTGTGACTGAGCTCTATGAAGGTGTTGACCTTGTAGAGAGAGGTCTGGCAACGCATTCCCAGAGATGTATTTATCTATGCTTCAAACTCAGCTCAAGCCAGGTATTTCTCTTCAAGTTCAACATCAATATAGCTTCGGTCTGATCTGTGTGTTTTTCAAAGCTTTCGCTTTTGAAGAACTAGGAATGATGACATTCCCATAGTGTCCCTGAATGAGTTGTACAGGAGTGGTTCTACTTCCTGCCGGGGGTGGGTGTGGTCTAAGTGGACTTCCTCTCCAGTGGGCATGGAATGCAGCGGAGAACTGCTCATAATAATGTCTTGAACGGAGCAAATGGAATGGCATCAAACAACAGGAAACCATGTGTTTCATGTATTTTATACCATTCCACCCATTCCTCTCCAGCCATTAACACAAGCCCGTCCTCCCCAATTAAGGTGCCACCAACCACCTGTGGTTCCAATGTCCATACTAGCATACCACTTAGAATTCATGGCCAATACATGACATAATTTTAAGTAGACGGTATAGTAGCATGGATAGTAGTGTGGCTAATGAAACAGAGCCAAGGTCTGGATGTTCTTTGAGATCAGTGCTGCTTCCATGGTTGATATGGTAGATCTGGACTTGATGTTGTGGTGATGGAGTCATCAGAGACGAGGACTATTTCTCTTTGACCATTTCTGGATCAATAATGAGACAATTAGTATTGCTTCCATCTGCAACATTTTTATATTTTAATGTCTTAATGATAAATGGTAGATTGGGTGGAGTCTAAGCTTAGGGGGGAGGGGCTACTCTCCTTATCCACGTTAAACCATTAGAAAGTTCTCTAAGGGTCAACCATGCAGATGAGCTAGAGGTTAAACCTATGGAAGTCATGGGGATTAAAGCATTTGAGGAGAGCATTTGACTAATGTTGTTAGGTTCATTTCAAACCCACTCGTCCTCTCTTGGGTCGCCTTGTGACGTTGTGGCACCAGTGTGCCTGTCACGGTGCGTAGTATTAATGGGACGGTAAACGGAGCGCTGGTGCAGTGTCATCCTTTTATTATTTTGGAGTTGTTCTCACGAAGCACAAAAATATAAAAGGAGAGTGAAAACAAAAAACAATCTACAAACAAAACACAGTGACTTACTTTGAATGTTGCAGGCAGTGCAGACAGACAAACGAACAATGATCCACACACAGGTGGCTGTGTGTGGTGACTAAATACTATCCCCAATCAGAGACAACGCTATACAGCTGTCTCTGATTGGGGATGATAATCTCCCTAATAGTGTGTGAGAGCTTGGTTGTGTGCCTCTCTCCTCCCCTAGGTGGGAGTAAGAGGCCTTACCACAACCAAGCCCTCACAGTACCCCCCCCCTAAGGTGCGGACTCCCGACCGCACACATACAATCCCCCCTCTCCTGAAAGAAAAAATGTCCAAAACTAGGGGGGACATGGCGGGGTACTGAGGTGGTTGCTGGTGGGGGCTCCGGTTCCGGTTCCGGGCGTGGCACAGGCTGTGAGAGTAGCTTTCCTCCTACCTCTCCGTTGCACGCCCGGTCCGGTCCGGACCCCGGCGCGGTGGTTCCCCCCTCAGTACCATTCACCAAGTCCTGTCTGGACCCTGGTGCGGGAGCCCTCGACCCTGGAGAGGGGCTGACAACCGGCCCCGGACTGGGCACCGGTGGAGCGGACTGCTCCGTCACTGGAGCGACGTAGACGACCGGCCCCGGACTGGGCACCGGTGGAGCGGACTGCTCCGGCACTGGAGCGACGTAGACGACCGGCCCCGGACTGGGCACCGGTGGAGCGGACTGCTCCGTCAATGGAGCGACGTAGACGACCGGCCCCGGACTGGGCACCGGTGGAGCGGACTGCTCCGGCACTGGAGCGACGCAGACGACCGGCCCCGGACTGGGCACCGGTGGAGCGGACTGCTCCGGCACTGGAGCGAAGCAGACGACCGGCCCTGGACTGGGCACCGGTGGAGGAGGCTCCAGGCCTTGAGCTGTGGCTGGAGGAGGCGGAACGCTGACCTTCGCTGGAGGTGGCGGAACGCTGACCTTCGCTGGAGGTGGCGGAACGCTGACCTTCGCTGGAGGTGGCGGAACGCTGACCTTCGCTGGAGGTGGCGGAACGCTGACCTTCGCTGGAGGTGGCGGAACGCTGACCTTCGCCGGAGGTGGCGGAACGCTGACCTTCGCCGGAGGTGGCGGAACGCTGACCTTCGCCGGAGGTGGCGGGGCGCTGACCTTCGCCGGAGGTGGCGGGGCGCTGACCTTCGCCGGAGGTGGCGGGGCGCTGACCTTCGCCGGAGGTGGCGGGGCGCTGACCTTCGCCGGAGGTGGCGTGGCGCTGACCTTCGCCGGAGGTGGCGTGGCGCTGACCTTCGCCGGAGGTGGCGTGGCGCTGACCTTCGCCGGAGGTGGCGTGGCGCTGACCTTCGCTGGAGGCCTCGGGCTGCTGACCTTCGCTGGAGGCCTCGGGCTGCTGACCTTCGCTGGAGGCCTCGGGCTGCTGACCTTCACTGGAGGCCTCGGGCTGCTGACCTTCACTGGAGGCCTCGGGCTGCTGACCTTCACTGGAGGCCTCGGGCTGCTGACCTTCACTGGAGGCCTCGGGCTGCTGACCTTCACTGGAGGCCTCGGGCTGCTGACCTTCACTGGAGGCCTCGGGCTGCTGACCTTCTCTGGAGGCCTCGGGCTGTTGACCTTCTCTGGGGGTCTCGGGCTGCTGACCTTCTCCGGAGGTCTCGGGCTGCTAACCTTCACCGGAGGCCTCGGGGTGCTGACCTTCACAGGAGGCCTCGGGCTGCTGACCTTCTCCGGAGGTCTCGGGCTGCTGACCTTCTCCGGAGGTCTCGGGCTGCTGACCTTCACAGGAGGCCTCAGGCTGCTGACCTTTACAGGAGACCTCAGGCTGCTGACCGTCACAGGAGGCCTCGGGCTGCTGACCTTCTCCGGAGACCTCAGGCTGGATGCCGTGCCCACCCTGGGCACCGACGCAGAGGTGGTCTTCAGCCCTGCAGCTGGTCTGGCTGTCGGCCCCAGACTGGGCACCGACACGCTATGGAGCTCCTGCTCCACAGCGGGGCTGAACGTCGTGCCCACCCTGGGCACCGACGCAGAGATGGTTCCCAGCCCTCTGGTGGGGCTGGCTGTCGGCCCCAGACTGGGCACCAACACGCTATGGAGCTCCTGCTCCACAGCGGGGCTGAACGTCGTGCCCACCCTGGGCACCGACGCAGAGAGGGTTTCCAGCCCTGTAGTTGGGCTGGCTGTCGGCCCCAGACTGGGCACCGACACGCTATGGAGCTCCTGCTCCACAGCGGGGCTGAACGTCGTGCCCACCCTGGGCACCGACGCAGAGAGGGTTTCCAGCCCTGTGGTTGGGCTGGCTGTCGGCCCCAGACTGGGCACCGACGCGCTATGGAGCTCCTGCTCCACAGCGGGGCTGAACGTCGTGCCCACTCTGGGCACCGACGCAGAGATGGTCTCCAACCACAGAGCTGTGCTGGCGACCGTCGTTGTAGCCTCCGTGCGAGGAGTAGGCACGGGGCGTACAGGACTGGGGAAATGCACCAGTGGTCTGATGCGAGGCGCTGGCACGGGTCGCGCCGGGCTGGGGAAACGCACCGTTGGGTTGTTGCGTTTAGCTGGCACGGGTCGCGCCGGGCTGGGGAAACGCACCGTTTGGCTGGTGCGCGGAGCAGGCGTGGGCCGTACCGGGCTGGGGAAACGCACCGTTGGCTGGGTGTGTTTAGCTGGTACGGGTCGCACCGGGCTAGTGTTGCGCACCGATGGTTTGGTGCGCTGAGTCGGTCTCCTCCTCCTCCGACTCTGGACCGGCGCTGGAGGCACCGGACTGGGAACTGGCGCTGGAGCACGACTGTCCCTGTCGTGCCTACTCCACCGCCAATCCCCATCCTGTGAGGGTTCTTCCGGGAACCCCCACGAGTGAGGGAACAGAAGCACATCGTCGTCGTCTTCCTCCGACTCCTCTCTGTACTCCTGCTCCCATGGCTGTAGGGGCTCCTCCTGGAACCCCCACGAGTGCAGTGGTCGGGGCTCTTCTCCCTCGATCCCCGACCACCCCCATAGCCCCCCCCCAAAATCGGTTTGGGGGGTTTTCTGGGCTCCAGGCTGGTCCTCAACTCTAGCCCGGTGACGTGTCCTCCGTCTCCGGCGCCTCGGCTGCTCCGGACCCCAGCCTTCCTCCACCGAGCGATAATAGGAGTGTTCCTCCTCGGTAATTTTCCCCATACCGAGGAGGATATCTCCTAATGTAATCCCCCGTTGCGTCCCGGGAGGGTGGATCATTCTGTCACGGTGCGTAGTATTAATGGGACGGTAAACGGAGCGCTGGTGCAGTGTCATCCTTTTATTATTTTGGAGTTGTTCTCACGAAGCACAAAAATATAAAAGGAGAGTGAAAACAAAAAACAATCTACAAACAAAACACAGTGACTTACTTTGAATGTTGCAGGCAGTGCAGACAGACAAACGAACAATGATCCACACACAGGTGGCTGTGTGTGGTGACTAAATACTATCCCCAATCAGAGACAACGCTATACAGCTGTCTCTGATTGGGGATGATAATCTCCCTAATAGTGTGTGAGAGCTTGGTTGTGTGCCTCTCTCCTCCCCTAGGTGGGAGTAAGAGGCCTTACCACAACCAAGCCCTCACAGTGCCAATGGCCATGTTTGGCTGCTCCTCACCCTAATGTCCCCATGCATGCTCAGTGTCCCATATTCACACTAATCTGAGCTACAATCAAAGTGTGCTCCACTTGCTTTCTGTCCATTTCCAACAATCAGCTGAGCTGAGCTGGTCCATGAGTGTGTGTAGCACTGCACTCAGCATCTAAAGACGTTCACCAATAGTGAGTTCTTCAAAAGGACTGAGCATCACAGTGTCTGAGTCCAAACATGGCTAGCCTGAATAGTGCAAAACCATATCCATGAACAATCCAATGAAACAAGACACCAGGCGGTATGGCAGTACTCTGGTTCAGTATCAAACAAAGGAATAAGTGTGTGTGTGTGTGTGTGTGTGTGTGTGTGTGTGTTTCAGTGTGCAGTCTGTCTGACATACACTCCACACAGTGCTGTTGTCCCTTTGATTTCTTGTAATAATAATAACCCAGCCAGGCAGAAGGTTGAAGAAGGGAAATATCCTCATCGTTCAAAAGAGCCGGAGGAACAAACAATGAAACCACACAAAGAGATAGAGGCCTGCCGCTCAGATTGGGGTCACTACGCTAGTCTGCCTGCATGGTGTCAGATTGCGATCACTACGCTAGTCTGCCTGCATGGTGTCAGTTTGGGGTCACTACACTAGTCTGCCTGCATGGTGTCAGATTGGGGTCACTACACTAGTCTGCCTGCATGGTGTCAGTTTGGGGTCACTACGCTAGTCTGCCTGCATGGTGTCAGATTGCGATCACTACACTAGTCTGCCTGCATGGTGTCAGATTGGGGTCACTACACTAGTCTGCCTGCATGGTGTCAGATTGGGGTCACTACACTAGTCTGCCTGCATGGTGTCAGATTGGGGTCACTACACTAGTCTGCCTGCATGGTGTCAGATTGGGGTCACTACACTAGTCTGCCTGCATGGTGTCAGATTGGGGTCACTACACTAGTCTGCCTGCATGGTGTCAGATTGGGGTCACTAGACTAGTCTGCCTGCATGGTGTCAGATTGGGGTCACTACACTAGTCTGCCTGCATGGTGTCCCTGACTGTAAACCTTTTCACATCCCAAAGCCAATCTAAGAAAACTGACTTCATGATTGATTTATGACGGCAGATGAAAGGACCAACTCAGATTAAAGCTCTGTGGTCTTTTATCCATATTCATACACAGTTCTTTTATGTTTGATGGTAGAACCTCTTCTCTTGTTATTTGTAGCTTTTAGATCCTACTGTATGTATGAATTAATATTTATATCTGTATGATGCATATTTATGAGGTGTGACATAGCATGGAGGTAGAAAATATAGATATACATCAGCTAGATAGATCACTTGTGGAGGTTCTCTACTGGACACATTCACCAATCATCCTGACTGCAAACACACACACATATACACTGAGTGTACAAAACATTAGGAACATGCTCTTTCCATGACGTAGACTGACCAGGTGAATCCAGGTGGAAGCTATGCTCCCTTAGTGATGTCACCTGTTAAATCCACTTCAATCAGTGTTGATGAAGGGGAGGACACAGGTTAATAATGTACTACAGTATTGTTTCTTCAAACATTGTTTGTATTCATGAATCCCTTCCTGTCCTTGCATAACTAATGGTTACGTTTATTTCAGAAGGAGATGGTTCGCTAAGACAGGATGTATAGTTGGCACGTGTTCCTCACCAGAACTCTGTATGGTTCTGCCAGGGCCTGGTGCCAGGATGGTCAGGTTAAGAAAGGGCAGGACAGGTTACACTTTGACACCATTTTATAGACAGGAGCAAAGCCACCTGCCTTAATAGACAGGAGCAAAGCCACATGCCTTAATAGACAGGAGCAAAGCCACATGCCTTAATAGACAGGAGCAAAGCCACCTGCCTTAATAGACAGGAGCAAAGCCACATGCCTTAATAGACAGGAGCAAAGCCACATGCCTTAATAGACAGGAGCAAAGCCACCTGCCTTAATAGACAGGAGGAAAGCCACCTGCCTTAATAGACAGGAGCAAAGCCACCTGCCTTAATAGACAGGAGCAAAGCCACCTGCCTTAATAGACAGGAGCAAAGCCACCTGCCTTAATAGACAGGAGGAAAGCCACCTGCATTAATATACAGGAGCAAAGCCACCTGCCTTAATAGACAGGAGCAAAGCCACCTGCCTTAATAGACAGGAGCAAAGCCACCTGCCTTAATAGACAGGAGGAAAGCCACCTGCCTTAATAGACAGGAGCAAAGCCACCTGCCTTAATAGACAGGAGCAAAGCCACCTTTCTTAATAGACAGGAGCAAAGCCACCTGCCTTAATAGACAGGAGGAAAGCCACCTGCCTTAATAGACAGGAGGAAAGCCACCTGCCTTAATAGACAGGAGCAAAGCCACCTGCCTTAATAGACAGGAGCAAAGCCACCTGCCTTAATAGACAGGAGGAAAGCCACCTGCCTTAATAGACAGGAGGAAAGCCACCTGCCTTAATAGACAGGAACAAAGCCACCTGCCTTAATAGACAGGAGCAAAGCCACCTGCCTTAATAGACAGGAACAAAGCCACCTGCCTTAATAGACAGGAACAAAGCCACCTGCCTTAATAGCACTTCAGGCCCTTCCACTGAGAGGCAGATAAAGAAAAGAGGAGCAGCAGGCGACAGAAGCAAGAGGGAGAGAAAGAGAGAGGGAGGGAGGGAGGGAGGGAACAAGAGGCACATTGGGACAGAGTGTTGAAGCAATAGGGACCTTTAAAGAAAGACTAAGGAAGGGAGGAGGAGGAGGGAGAGAAGAGAGTGATGAGTTTATGAGTCAAATTATTGACCAGTAGCCATGCTGTGCTGATTGTGGTAATCAGTTTTACTCTGGACTGCATGGGGAGAACAGTGCTGTGTTAGCTGTGATGTACCGTGTACATTCAGGGGTTGTGGGACTACTGCTCATTTGAGGTGTGGTGTGTGTGCTAGCTCATCATGAGGGAGAAGTTTAGGTGATCTCTTGGCCATGACATACAGTACCAGTCAAAAGTTTGGACACACCTACTCATTCAACGGTTTTTCTTTTTACTTTACATTTGAGATTCTTCAAAGTAGCCACCCTTTGCCTTGATGACAGCTTTGCACACTCTTGGCATTCTCTCAACCAGCTTCACCTGGAATGCTTTTCCAATCGTCTTGAAGGAGTTCCCACATATCCTGAGCACTTGTTGGCTGCTTTTCCTTCACTCTCCGGTCCAACTCATCCCAAACCATCTCAATTGGGTTGAGGTTGGGTGATTGTGGAGGCCAGGTCATCTGATGCAGCACTCAATCACTCTCCTTCTTGGTCAAATAGCCCTTCCACAGCCTGGAGGTGTGTTGGGTCGTTGTCCTGTAAAAAAAACTAATGATAGTCCCACTAAGTGAAAACCAGATGGGAGGGTGTATCACTGTAGAATGCTGTGGTAGCCATGCTGGTTAAGTGTGCCTTGATTTCTAAATAAATGACTGACAGTGTCACCAGCAAAGCACCCCCACACTATCACACCTCCTCCTCCATGCTTCACGTTGGAAACCACACATACAGAGATCATCCGTTCACCTGCGTCTCACAAAGACAGCGGTTGGAACCAAAAATCTCAAATTTGGATTCATCAGACAAAAGGACAGATTTCCACTGGTCTAATGTCCATTGCTCGTGTTTCTTGGCCCAAGCAGGTCTCTTCTTCTTATTGATGTCCTTTAGTAGTGGTTTCTTTGCAGCAATTCGACCATGAAGGCCTGATTCACACAGTCTCCTCTGAAAAGTTGATGTTCAGATGTGTCTGTTACTTGAACTCTGTGAAGCATTTATTTGAGCTGCAATTTCTGAGGCTGGTAACTCTAATGAACTTATCCTCTGCAGCAGAGGGAACTCTGGGTCTTCCTTTCCTGTGGGGGTCCTCATGAGAGCCAGTTTCATCATAGCGCTTGATGGTTTTTGCCACTGCACTTGAAGAAATGTTCAAAGTTCTTGAAATTTTCCGTATTGACTGACCTTCATGTCTTAAAATAATGATGACTGTCCTTTCTCTTTGCTTATTTGAGCTGTTCTTGCCATAATATGGACTTGGTATTTTACCAAATAGGGCTATCTTCTGTATACCACCCCTACCTTGTCACAACAAAACTGATTGGCTCAAACAAATTAAGAAGGAAAGAAATTCCACAAATGAACTTTTAACAAGGCACACCTGTTAATTGAAAATGCATTCCAGGTGACTACCTCACGAAGCTGGTTGAGAGAATGTCAAAAGTGTGCAAAGCTGTCATCAAGGCAAAAGGTGGCTAGTTTGAAGAATTTCTAATATAAAATAGGTTTTGATTTGTTTAACACTTTTTTGGTTACTACATGATTCCATATGTGCTATTTCATAGTTTTGATGTCTTCACAATTATTCTACAATGTAGAAAATAGTACAAATAAAGAAAAACCCTGGAATTAGTAGGTGTGTCCAAACTTTTCACTGGTACTGTACGTATGCAGATCAGAGTGGAGTGGAGCTGGAGTGTTTGTAACCCAGCAGAGAAAGACAGATGTTTCCTGCCTGGCTGTGGGCATCGCTGGGCAGGCAGCGGCTAAAGACGGAAACACCTATCAGGCTTCATCACGTTTCAGAGAGACAGACTCACTGCTCCCTTTCCCTCAAATAGAATACTACTGTACTCCAGGCTTGTTGTCAGACCCCATCATTCTCTTCCCCTCTCCTTCATCTTCACCATGGAGACCCTCTATTCTCTCTTTCATCTGTCCTTCATCTCCCTCTCTGTCTTGCTCTCTCTCTTTTTCATCTTCCTCTCTAAGACCCCTTTTCATCCCCTCTTCTCTCAGACCGTATCTCTCTCTTCCTCCCTCTCTCTCTCTGCTTATGAAAGTTGTAATAGACTTCCCGTCACGCTCGTAAAGTTGGGAGCTGTAGATTTATAATCTCATTTATCCCGGCTTTACAGCGCTCAGCTCTGCTCCGCTCCAGGGTCGGCCTAATGAAACACTGGAGGAAGTCAATCCTGCAGGCTCTAACACCTAATTGGTTAATCCCCACTGTAGTTAGTTCATGGGGGCTAGACTGGTAATGAGGGCTTACTGTAAGCTGATGGGTGAGGCGATGGATAGCTGAGATATAGCAGAGGTTTGAGGAGGTAGAGACGCCAGTGGCAGGGAGGTGGTACTGCAGGAGACTGGGTCACTGATAGAGACACTGTGACATCACCAACAGGTCTGTTAAGCTCTCAATTGATCAGTCTTTATGGTTATTGCTCAGTCCGTGATCACAGATTGATCATTGATTACCTATCTCCCCATTGGTCATTCACCTGACCGTTGATAACTTGTCTGAGCAATGATCACTCATCTGTTTATCCACTCAGCACCTAGCGTTCCATCTCAATCTAAACTCAGCTAACTGTTTCCCTTTAGGAAAATGTTTAGAGGTTAGAAAGCAACACAATCACCCATAGTTCAATGATGGATGAGCTCAGTGATGGCCACAAAGCAGCCTTCTCCCCTCATCTCACATCTCCTCCCCTCATCTCCCCTCTCCTCCCCTCTCCTCTCCTCTCCTCTCCTCTCCTCTCCTCTCCTCTCCTCTCCTCTCCTCTCCTCTCCTCTCCTCTCCTCTCCTCTCCTCTCCTCTCCTCTCCTCTCCTCTCCTCTCCTCTCCTCTCCTCTCCTCTCCTCTCCTCTCCTCTCCTCTTCCCCACCTCCAGCAGGCATGGTACTGAATGTGTCACTCACTCTTCTGACTGTGCAGAGATAGAAACGGAGACAGAGATCGAGACAGAGACAGAGACAGAGACAGAGACAGAGACAGAGATCGAGACAGAGATCGAGACAGAGACAGAGACAGAGACAGAGACAGAGACAGAGACAGAGACAGAGACAGAGACAAGCCACAGGCTCAGCAGCTAGAGGAAATTGCTTCCCTCTCACTGAAATTAGACCATTTTCCTATTTTCTCTGTCAGCTTTTCTGTGACCGCATCTCCCTCTCTACCTCCTTCACTCTCTGTCAAAGTTTCTGTAACAGCATCTCCCTCACTATCTCCTTCACTCTCTGTCTAAGTATCTCTCTCTATGGTGGGGAGAGAATGGTGTGCTGTGGTGGTGTGGGCCCTCTCCATTGGTTTCATTATGCCAGATAAGAAAACAAATACTATTTGAACCCAGGTCTGGTGGAGCCGCCCGGGGAGAGAGGAGAGATCCTAGTGGTGATTCATGTGGAGGTCAGACGTCTTAAGAGCGATGTGATTTTCATTTTAGTGACTAAAGCCCCATTTGATTTGTAATCCCCTGTTGTTTTTATCACCCCTGTCATCGCCTTTAATGGGCTTTCGCATTGCAGCGTTGACTGTGACATCCCCAAATCTGCCGCTTTACATATTCTATTTCATCTGCCGCTCCTTAATGGAGCCATTCCTCTCCTCTCCAACACCCGTCTGGAACGGTGTCGACTGTGGGGGAACAGGATTATAGGCAGGACTTGCTTTGCTGCCTCTATGAACCTTGTTGAATGTTTAGTAGATTCAGAGCTCATTTATCATAAAGTTAACATGCATTTTGTACTACAGACTGTCTGTCTGACTGTCTGACTGTCTGTCTGTCTGTCTGTCTGTCTGTCTGTCTGTCTGTCTGTCTGTCTGTCTGTCTCAGTCAGTCAGTCAGATACTATTCAAGCTTGGCATTTCAAGCTTATAGCTGTTCCCTTGATGCTCAGGAGATTGCTGTTAAAATGCTAATGAGAGGCTGGGAGCCTGCATGCATGGTGTGAGTGTGTACAGTGTGTACAGATGCTAGATGAACCATTTTAAATTAGCCTGTTCTCTTCCCGGGAGAGGGCATTTAATAACAATCATATTTACATAAATAAGTGGGTGTTGTGCAACAACATGTTAACTCACTTTGATTTGACTCCTACTCACCACTACTGCTACTTATGGGGGCTGATGTTTACATGGATATATATATGCAGCTCCGGTGTGTGTGTGTGTGTGTGTGTGTGTGTGTGTGTGTGTGTGTGTGTGTGTGTGTGTGTGTGTGTGTGTGTGTGTGTGTGTGTGTGTGTGTGTGTGTGTGTGTGTGTGTGTGTGTGTGTGTGTGTGTGTGTGTGTGTGTGTGTGTACACGTATATCTATCTTAGGCTCCGAAGCTGCAAGACAAATTAGTGCAGCTTCACTTCTGCCCCCAGTTTCCTAATTCCCCCCCCTGCTCCCATGCAGCCACTTGCTCCCTCCGCCATTACGGAGAGATGAGGGAAATTACTTCCAGAAGAAAATGTGTGGGTGGTAATGAAATTAAAAGTAAATGTTATGAAACACTAAAGAACAGGAGATGTCTCTCTCTGCACCAAAGTTCTCATCACAGGTGAAGAGAACCCAGTCTGGAGAACCCAGTCACCGTATATATGAAGATAAGAAGTGGAGCATGTATTGTTCCTGCACCAGATGTTTTGCATATTCATTGTATTATCATTATGCTGATTATATACAGCTGGAGCATGTGATGTGTGTAATAACACTGCACCAAATGTTTTGCATATTACTGTCATGCTGTATATTGGCCTACTTTTTAGTGAGGGAAACATTGTTTTGTAGTGGTAACGACTAGTGATGGAGAAAAAATGTATACAGTTACATATGGGATATTGTTTTCGACAATATATTGTAGCGTGCCGTTTTGACAATATCGCAATATTAGTTTTTCGCGGTGATTGGCTGTACCTGCACCAAAACACTTTTATTTCCACGACTGATCAAAACTTGTTTTCTCATAGCTCTCTATTGTCTCTCTGCAGCAGACATATGAAGAGCAATATGTTTGGAACATCGAAACATAATAAAATCACAGTATCGAATAGCAGTAGATATAGAATCGATTCACCCACACTACTCGGCCCCGTAAACAAGCGTCTGCGTAGCCAAGCGCTAAAATAGATCTTAGTCATATACACTATACGTATATACAAAAGTATGTGGACACCCCTTTAAATTAGTGGATTCTGCTATTTCAGCTGCATCTGTTGCTGACAGGTGTATAAAATCGAGCACACCGCCATGCAATCTCCATATTCAAACATTGGCAGTGGAATGGCCTTACTGAAGAGCTCAGTGACTTTCAACGTGGCACCGTCAAAGGATGCGACCTTTCCAACAAGTCTGTTCATCAGATTTCTGCCCTGCTAGCACTGCCCGGTCAACTGTAAGTACTGTTATTGTGAAGTGGAAACGTCTAGGAGCAACAACGGCTCCACTGTGAAGTGGTAGGCCACACAGTCTCACAGAACGGTACCACGACTGCTGAAGCGTGTAAAAATCGCCTGTCCTCAGTTTCAACACTCACTACCGAGTTCCAAACTGTCTCTGGAAGCAACGTCAGCACAATAACTGTTTGTCGGGAGCATCATGAAATGGGTTTACATGGCTGAGCAGTTGCACACAAGCCTAAGATTACCATGCGCAATGCCACGCGTCGGCTGGAGTGGTGTAAAGCTTGTCGCCATTGGAGCAGTGGAAATGTGTTCTCTGGAGTGATGAATCACACTTCACCGTCAGGCAGTCCGACGGACCAACCTGCCCCAATGCATAGTGCCAACTGTAAAGTTTGGTGGAGGAGGAATAACGGTCTGGGCTGTTTTTCATGGTTCAGGCTCCTTAGCTCCAGTGAAGGGAAATCTCAACTCCACTATTCTGTGCTTCCAACTTTGTAGCAACAGTTTGGGGAAGGCCCTTTCCTGTTTCAGCATGACAATGCCCACGTGCACAAAGCGAGGTCCATACAATGGTTTGTCGAGATCGATGTGGAAGAACTTGACTGGCCTGCACAGAGCCCTGACCTCAACCCCATCGAGCACCTTTGGGATGAATTGGAACGCAGACTGCGAGCCAGGCCTAATCGCCCAACATCAGTGCCCGACCTCACTAATGCTCTTGTGGCTGAATGGAAGTTCACATAGAAATGTTCCAACATCTAGTGGAAAGCCTTCCCAGAAGAGTGTATGTGGACCAAACTGTGAATAATTTTTCATTGCTTTCACACAAAATGTATTCAATGACCACATTATCAGAAATCCATTAACTCTATTGTCATTCATATTCCACCACCTGCAAAACTATATATTAACAGCACATGTTTTCAAATGCTAGCACACTGTTTCCAAAACGGTTAAAAACACATTCAAAACAGAATGATGGCAAATGTTGTGCATTTCTGCAGTAACCAGATTGAAACAGGTGAGATGTGCCTCCTTCAATGATAATTGAACTACATATTACAGTACAATACAGTATGTTCACATTTTTAAACGTACTGACATTTTGAAATATATTGATTGTTTTGTGTTTTTCAGTAGGATCCAAAGGTTGCCTCCCACAGGAGGGAGATGCAGGTTATTATCAGATGGGCAGGAAATTGCCATTGTTGATATGGTAGTTGGCAACAATGCAATGAAACTGCGGGAAATTCGAGACAGAGTGCTGGCAGACAATATCCCTTTTGGGAATGTGAATACGGTCAGCACAACGACAATTGCCAGAGTCCTAGAGAAACATAAAATAAGGATGAAGCAGTTGTACACTGAACCCTTTGAGAGAAACGGTGAACGTGTGAAAAAACTCCAGTATCAATATGTCCAGGTAAGATGTCTGTTCAATAACCAAACAGGGTACATACACAGCTATGCATCATGTAAAGTACTGTAAAACTGTGGATTTACTGTATTTTAGAGAGTAATGGAGATGGAAGCCAGGCAAACTGCACATACATTCATCTTTGTGGATGAAGCTCGATTCAACCTGGCAAAAACACACCGCAGGGGAAGAAATGTGATTGGACAAAGAGCAACTGTGGATGTCCCAGGCCAGAGAGGAGCTAACATCACGATGTGTGCAGCACTGTCCAATGATGGTGTGCTGTTACACAAACCACTCATTGGCCCCTAAAATACAAAGAGGCTCATTTATTTTCTGGATGACCTGCATAATCAACTTGTGCCAGTGGAGGACAGCGGGGCAAGAAACTCCCCTACCTTGGATAATGTTGCATTCCACCACTCTGCTGCAGTCACAGACTGGTTTGCTACACATCCCAGGATGTCAGTACTATTCCTGCCTCCATACTCCCCCTTCCTAAACCCCATAGAGGAGTTTTTCTCTGCGTGGAGGTGGAAGGTTTATGACCACCATCCACATGACGAGATGTCCTTACTGGATGCCATGAATGCGGGGTGTGGAGACACTTCTCCTGCCAGGGTTAGATTAGACATTCCAGAAGATACTTTCCAAGATGCATCACCAGAGAAGACATAAGATGTTATGTTGATGAGAACTTGTGGCAGTACTGTACAGTATGAGTGATTATACTATACATGTTGTTGTTCTTTTTTTGTAATTATTATTGCAGCCCTGCAATTTCAGGAATTTGTTTCAACTTTTTATTTTTCACAAGTAAATTACTATATTCAAAGATATAGAAAAAATAAAGGCTATTGAAGCAAATTACTACATTTCTGAATCATTCTGTTACATGTACTTTAGTACAGTCAATAAAGTGAAAAGGTATTATTCTTTTTCTATAATGAAATACTGATTTATGTGAAAAATCATTCAAACTTCTAAGAGAAAAGTTAATCATTTATGTAATGCTCTCTGTTGTTAGTGTTTTTTAGGTCAGTGTGTTA
>CM042398.1:25924820-25932320 GCA_023634145.1 Thymallus thymallus | reverse complement strand
CGATCGACAGATAGATGCAGAGAGCGCGTCGGTCAGTCAGTCAGTCAGGGGAATAACAGCTCTTCTCTCCTCCATATCTAACCCCATCCCTCCATCGCTCCACCTCCTTCCCTCCTCCCTCGAGAGCCAGAGGTTTCAGTGGTTGTGTTGTGGCTAATAGTTTGGCTTGCTGAGACTCTTCTCCAGGCCTTTTTCCCAGCAGGGCATTCTGCTTTAACTTCTCATTGACACATATCCAGCTCTATATACTGGATCACTGTAGCCTGGAGCCTGGCAGCATGCAGTACTGAGTTAGTGGTGGTGAGGGGAGTCAGTGGGTGGGAAAAAGATAGAGAGCAGGAGAGAGAGAGAGAGATAGGGAGGCTGACATTGATAGGGTGCTGAGAGAAGAGGAGAGGAGAGCTGAGGTAAATTGAGATGCTGAATGGGCTGTGGAAGCCTCTGTGGATCAATAAGACAACTAAGTTCTCTGCTCTCATTCACTTTGATAGCCATCTTTTCCCCTTCCTCTCACGCTGTGTGTCTCCTTCGCTCAGATTTGTGTCTGAAACACACACACACACACATTTGTACCCACGAATGCCCACGAATGCACAGCTCACATATGTGAGCTTGTAAGACAGCAGCTGTGAGGGACTACCGCTCCTGTCTAGTAAAGGCCAGACTAATGAGGATACCTGGGGGTCAGTGGTTCTGTCTCTGAGCCGCCAGCCCAGCGTACCATAGCCTAGCAGAGGAGGAGGAGGTGGGCTGGATGGAGCCACTCTGTCATCCAATATAACATCCTCATTTAAAACGCACTAGACATGATCCTCGACTCAGAGAGCCATGGATATGCTAACAATGAACCACACAAAGTTAAATTCTATCCATTGGTTGTAAAATACCACAATAAAATGCCACCATAATGTAGTGTAATTCGTAAAGCTGTACAAACTAAATACACATGGTCATGGTTAGGGATGAGTATGTATATATATATATTCACATGGTCATGGTTAGGGATGAGTATATATATATATATATTCACATGGTCATGGTTAGGGATGAGTATATATATATTTATATTCACATGGTCATGGTTAGGGATGAGTATATATATATATATATATATACCCATGGTCATGGTTAGGGATGAGTATATATATATATATGTTCACATGGTCATGGTTAGGGATGAGTATATATATATATATATTCACATGGTCATGGTTAGGGATGAGTATATATATATATATATATTCACATGGTCATGGTTAGGGATGAGTATATATATATATATTCACATGGTCATGGTTAGGGATGAGTATATATATATATATATATTCACATGGTCATGGTTAGGGATGAGTATATATATATATATATTCACATGGTCATGGTTAGGGATGAGTATATATATGTATATATATATTCACATGGTCATGGTTAGGGATGAGTATACAGTGGGGAGAACAAGTATTTGATACACTGCCGATTTTGCAGGTTTTCCCACTTACAAAGCATGTAGAAGTCTGTAATTTTTATCATAGGTACTCTTCAACTGTGAGTGACGGAATCTAAAACAAAAATCCAGAAAATCACATTGTATGATTTTTAAGTAATTAATTTGCATTTTATTGCATGACATAAGTATTTGATACATCGGAAAAGCAGAACTTAATATTTGGTACAGAAACCTTTGTTTGCAGAGATCATATGTTTCCTGTAGTTCTTGACCAGGTTTGCACACACTGCAGCAGGGATTTTGGCTCACTCCTCCATCCAGATCCTTCAGGTTTCGGGGCTGTCGCTGGGCAATACTGACTTTCAGCTCCCTCCAAAGATTTTCTATTGGGTTCAGGTCTGGAGACTGGCTAGGCCACTCCAGGACCTTGAGATGCTTCTTACGGAGCCACTCCTTAGTTGCCCTGGCTGTGTGTTTCGGGTCGTTGTCATGCTGGAAGACCCAGCCACGACCCATCTTCAATGCTCTTACTGAGGGAAGGAGGTTGTTGGCCAAGATCTCGCGATACATGGCCCCATCCATCCTCCCCTCAATACGGTGCAGTCGTCCTGTACCCTTTGCAGAAAAGCATCCCCAAAGAATGATGTTTCCACCTCCATGCTTCACGGTTGGGATGGTGTTCTTGGGGTTGTACTCATCCTTCTTCTTCTTCCAAACACAGCGAGTGGAGTTTAGACCAAAAAGCTCTATTTTTGTCTCATCAGACCACATGACCTTCTCCCATTCCTCCTCTGGATCATCCAGATGGTCATTGGCAAACTTCAGACGGGCCTGGACATGCGCTGGCTTGAGCAGGGGGACCTTGCGTGCGCTGCAGGACTTTAATCCATGACGGCGTAGTGTGTAACTAATGGTTTTCTTTGAGACTGTGGTCCCAGTTCTCTTCAGGTCATTGACCAGGTCCTGCCGTGTAGTTCTGGGCTGATCCCTCACCTTCCTCATGATCGTTGATGCCCCACGAGGTGAGATCTTGCATGGTGCCCCAGACCGAGGGAGATTGACCGTCATCTTGATCTTCTTCCATTTTCTAATAATTGCGCCAACAGTTGTTGCCTTCTCACCAAGCTGCTTGCCTATTGTCCTGTAGCCCATCCAAGCCTTGCGCAGGTCTACAATTTTGTCCCTGATGAACTTACACAGCTCTCTGGTCTTGGCCATTGTGGAGAGGTTGGAGTCTGTTTGATTGAGTGTGTGGACAGGTGTCTTTTATACAGGTAACGAGTTCAAACAGGTGCAGTTAATACAGGTAATGAGTGGAGAGCAGGAGGGCTTCTTAAAGAAAAACTAACAGGTCTGTGAGAGCCGGAATTCTTACTGGTTGGTAGGTGATCAAATACTTATGTCATGCAATAAAATGCTAATTAATTATTTAAAAATCATACAATGTGATTTTCTGGATTTTTGTTTTAGATTCCGTCTCTCACAGTTGAAGTGTACCTATGATAAAAATTACAGACCTCTACATGCTTTGTAAGTAGGAAAACCTGCAAAATCGGCAGTGTATCAAATACTTGTTCTCCCCACTGTATATATATATATATATTCACATGGTCATGGTTAGGGATGAGTATATATATATATATATATTCACATGGTCATGGTTAGGGATGAGTATATATATATATATATATTCACATGGTCATGGTTAGGGATGAGTATATATATATATATATATATATATTCACATGGTCATGGTTAGGGATGAGTATATATATATATATATTCACATGGTCATGGTTAGGGATGAGTATATATATATATATATATATATTCACATGGTCATGGTTAGGGATGAGTATATATATATATATATATTCACATGGTCATGGTTAGGGATGAGTATATATATATATATATATTCACATGGTCATGGTTAGGGATGAGTATATATATATATATATATTCACATGGTCATGGTTAGGGATGAGTATATATATATATATATATATTCACATGGTCATGGTTAGGGATGAGTATATATATATATATATATTCACATGGTCATGGTTAGGGATGAGTATATATATATATATATTCACATGGTCTTGGTTAGGGATGAGTATATATATATATATATATATATTCACATGGTCATGGTTAGGGATGAGTATATATATATATATTCACATGGTCATGGTTAGGGATGAGTATATATATATATATATATATATATATATATATATATATATATATATATATATATATTCACATGGTCATGGTTAGGGATGAGTATATATATATATATATTCACATGGTCATGGTTAGGGATGAGTATATATATATATATATATTCACATGGTCATGGTTAGGGATGAGTATATATATATATATATTCACATGGTCATGGTTAGGGATGAGTATATATATATATATATTCACATGGTCATGGTTAGGGATGAGTATATATATATATATATATTCACATGGTCATGGTTAGGGATGAGTATATATATATATATATATTCACATGGTCATGGTTAGGGATGAGTATATATATATATATATATATATATATTCACATGGTCATGGTTAGGGATGAGTATATATATATATATATATATATATATATATATATATATATATATATATATATATATATATATATATATATATATATTCACATGGTCATGGTTAGGGATGAGTATATATATATATATTCACATGGTCATGGTTAGGGATGAGTATATATATATATATATTCACATGGTCATGGTTAGGGATGAGTATATATATATATATATTCACATGGTCATGGTTAGGGATGAGTATATATATATATATATATATATTCACATGGTCATGGTTAGGGATGAGTATATATATATATATATATATATTCACATGGTCATGGTTAGGGATGCTGCGGTGACCATGAGTCATGACCGCAGTAAAAATCCATGTGACAGCACAGTTGAAAAATCAAAACTAGATGGTCTTCGGAGATAGATGGGAGGGGTTGAGGGTAGCTGAAGGATGGGACTAAAAACCAACAAAAGTAACTATTGTAAAATATACTTTGTCCGTAAAATGTATAGACGGACGGACGGACGGACAGACAGACAGACAGACAGATCTATCTGCGTCATAACCATGGCATGCAGAGGGTGGGTGACGTTGTCCATGATGGCCAGCAGTTTGGCCAGGATCCGTCTCTCCGCAACCTCCTCTAGAGTGTCAAGGCTAATCCCCAGAACAGAGCTAGCCTTCCTGATCAGCTTATTTACCCGAGAAGCATCACCAGCTTTTATGTTGGCGCCCCAGCACACCACTGCAAAAAAGATGGCACTGGCCACCACAGACTGGTAGAAGGTATGCAGTAGTTTACTGCACACGTTGAAGGACCTGAGCCTCCTCAGAAAGTAGAGTCGGCTCTGGCCCTTTTTGTACAGAGCCCCGGTGTTACCAGCCCATTCCAGCCTGCTGTCCATATGGACTCCCAGGAACTTGTATGACCCAACCATTTCCACATCCATCCCCTGTATAGGGACTGCAGTCAGTTTGGCCTTGGTTCTCCTGAAGTCCAGCAACGGGTGTGGCTGAAATAACCGAATTCATTACTTTTGTATATATAGTGTAATTCATGTACAGTGCATACTAATACACAAACTGAATGAACTACAAACTAATTAACGTACATCAATTAATATACAAATTCATATTTAATTATGTTAATTAGTTACATAAGGTCTGGCCAGTTGAACCCTGGCCAGTATGTGTGTGAGAGAGTGGGTGTAGTGTGAGAATGGAATAGAGCAGTAGCAGAGTGTATACAGTAGTGAGTGGGTGGTTCCAGTGGGCGGAAGTCACAGTGGGTGGGCTGGACAGCTGGTGGTGAGAGGAGAAAAACACAACTAACTTCTTATAAGAGGAAGTGAAGGCAAAGTGCTGTTGGGAGTACGCCACAGCACACTCATTTTAATAAAAGGAAAAGACATGTCACAGAATAAACATGGCATTCTGTGTGGGTCTGGCTCTAGCCCCGTTTATACATGGTGCTAACATAGGTCCTTAGTCCTGATCTTGTCTGCATATTGATTGTGCCCACATGTCCAGAAATGTGTCTACACAAGGTATTAAAATGGTTATGTTATCCGTTCACTGTGTCTGCATTGTGACAAGATTTCCTGGTCCCTTCATTTATAAAAACATTTTCAAAGCTATTCTTTCAAAATAATATTTATTTATTTATTGTAAGACACATGTACGTTGATGTAGTCAGTCAATGGTGCCACTTGTCAATGATTTCAGGGAGGAATAATGATGATTTAAATGGTTTGTCTGTACAGATCTGTCTACACTTGTAAGATATCCAGATACAATGCGTGTCTGATCACAATCAGATCACAATGTGTCAGTTTTATTGGTCACATACACATGTTTAGCAGATGTTATTGCGGATGTAGCGAATAGCTTGATTGTCTACACCTGTCAAAAAATGTGGTCACAATCGTAATGTGGAAAAAATCAGGACAAAGGACTCAAATTAGAACCAGGTATAAATGGGGCTTCTCTATCTATCTATCTATCTATCTATCTATCTATCTATCTATCTATCTATCTATCTATCTATCTATCTATCTGTCTGTCTGTCTGTCTGTCTGTCTGTCTGTCTGTCTGTCTGTCTGTCTGTCTGTCTGTCTGTCTGTCTGTCTGTCTGTCTGTCTGTCTGTCTGTCTGTCTGTCTGTCTGTCTGTCTGTCTGTCTGTCTGTCTGTCTGTCTGTCTGTCTGTCTGTCTGTCTGACTGACTGACTGACTGACTGACTGACTGACTGACTGACTGACTGACTGACTGACTGTGTTTGACCTGTCTGTCTGTCTGTCTGTCTGACTGACTGACTGACTGACTGACTGTGTTTGACCTGTCTGTCTGTCTGTCTGACTGACTGACTGCATGTGTTTGACCTGTCTGTCTGTCTGTCTGTCTGACTGACTGACTGCATGTGTTTGACCTGTCTGTCTGTCTGTCTATCTGTCTGACTGACTGACTGACTGACTGCTTGCATGTTTGACTGACAGGTCCAGAACATTACCCAGTCCATGGAGTTGCTGGACCTGCGGACCAACAGGGACCTCCAGTATGTGAGGAACACAGAGAGCCTGATGAAGGCTGTAGACGTCAAGCTGAAGACTGCCTCAGACAACCCCCGCAGCCTCAACACCAAGAGCTTACAGGTAACACACATGGCATTTGTGCATTTATCTGTAATTAAATCCTGTACTGAGGACTGTATTTTAAGGGAATTACTATTATTACTCTAAATTATATCATACGCACATTTAGCTATTTAAGAATCTCTTCCTGTCATTTACCTGTACAGTTAATGTAACCATGCAAATATTCACTTACCTGTACATTTAACTGTACATTTACCTGTACAGTTATTTTAACCATGCAAATATTCACTTACCTGTACATTTAACCAGACTGTATATTAAGTAAACTATTATTACCCTCACTTATATTATACGCACATTTAGCTATTTAAGTATTTCTCTGCCATCGACCTGTATAGTATAGTTAACCATGCAAATATTTTGTATTTATTTATATCAACTTGCAATATTTGTATTTTTTCACCTAACACTCTGTAACAATGTATAGTGTACATTTTCAGCCATTCACCCATACTATGCAATGCCTTTTAATAGTTTTTTTCACTCCAGACTTGAGTGCCGCACTATGTATCATGTATCGTGTATCTGTCTTTTGTGTATTTTGTTCTGGCATTTTGCACCTGCCCTGTGTTTTTCGTAGCTGCTTGACAAACTAATTTCCCCTCGGGGATCAATAAAGTACCTATCCATCAATATATCTATTCATGTGTACTGAATTTAAATCACACACGTTTCTATGTGAAGCATATTTCTAAACTATGTTTGTGAACATCCTGTACTCTATCACAGACTTTATACAGTATACTTACTACAGCTTCCTCTACATCACAATGCATAATGACACACTCACATAGCTTATCTTCATCTGCTATTTCAG